>LGRX02008992.1:46370-63573 GCA_001247695.2 Cymbomonas tetramitiformis
ATATATATATTTTCTTATACTCCCTGTCGCGCCGCGCACGGGTACACAACGCTAAAACAGGGGCACCCACTGTAAAGGGCCCTGGAAAACCTCAGGACGGTATCAACCACCGCGGGGGGATTGTGTCAACTCAATATACTGAGCAAGACAGTGCCCCGATTAATTCCACAAATGTGATAAGTGGGCACACCTTAGAGCGAGTGATATATTATGAATGTTGCAACCATATATATATTTCGTTCGACCGGTAAGTATGGGTGAATTAAATATTTTTGTAGATAAATCAGTCACCCACGAATTAATGTTGAACTGACCTTGCGGACTTCCACTCACAACACGGTGTTGAATCTTCATCGCGAGTACCATACTTGTCAATGGTGAAACACAAACCAGTTGTAGTATCGTCATATTGTACGTCCGATTTGAAAATGGCGGAACCATTTGAAAGTGATGCTACAATGCATATCACGATAGGGATTACAGTTGCACCCATGATAAGCTTCAATGAAAGTGTCATCGTTATCAAGTGGGGATTGTCGAGTAAACCAGCAGAGGCCATCGAAAACAAACGAGCTATTAGTCGGATTTCGGCTTGCCTGCGCACACCAGCAAAATAATAGCATATATACTCACTGTCCGTTATTGTTACTTATCATGAAGGATATGTTGTATTTCACAACTCGGTGGTGGCTACTATACTGCCAGTGAAAACTTTATGTGGATATTATTGTAATAATAAGAATAATTAACATCAGTTGCAGGCAGAGAGGGTACACTGACAGAAATGTATATTTGGTAACACTTTATGATATGACATACATTTGTATGTCATATTATTATGCTGGCTTACCACCACTCATTGTGCGATTTGTACCGAGCAACAGAGGCACCCAAATATAATTGAATCAGGCGGTGATAATCACAGTGTGCGCGTCGGGCCACACAACAAGGCTACACACAAAGCAATTTACAGTGTGATACACACATATGTATGAGCGAAGGTCACTTCATATTCAGCAGATTATAGTATTATACATCACGAGATGTTTTCCACACGTATAACAAATGTTAGTTGTGTTATGAATACGTGCATGTGGGCAGGTGTGTTGACAACACGTACCCACATAAACCATTTTCAGAAATAGCACTTGTGCGCGATCCTTAGGAGCAGATTATTCACTGTGTGTGTATAATATAGTTGCAATAGTCCGGCAGTAGTCGCTACTGTATTGATGATAGGTGTATTGTATCTGTGCCGTCCTGAGCTGAGCTTTGGATTCAGCTTGCTCATTCATCATTTGTATGTGATGTGGTGGTGCTTTTGTCATGATGTCATATGATTTTGTATACTCTCTGCCACACCGTGTGTAAGGGATCACAATGTGTAATACAGAGGCACCCGCTAAAACAGCAGGCCCTGGAAAACTTCAGGACGGTATCATCCACCGCGAAGGGAAGAAAACTATACTATTCCGATCAGATGTAGGATTGATTATGTCCCTGACAATCTCAAGATAAGTGACAAGTGGGCACACCTCAATCCTTAAGTCAAGCACTCGAGTCTTGTCGTAGAACAAGAAGTAGTTGATAACCTTACTTTAAATTATATCATATATTAAAGTATGCACATTGACCAGCACTTGGGACACTGGTGGTACGCTTACGGAACGGTTTTGGAAACAATAACGTTCACCACGCCCTTCTAAGTTAAAGTATCATTCAGTCGACAATCATTGCTGACAAATTTTGGATAAGATTCGGTCTTCAAAGTAATTAGATCTGCAATCATCAGTTATGAAGTCATCTAGTGACCAAGTATGACTCATCCATGGTAATGACATGTGACAAAGTCAACAGTCATCCAAACATATAAGAAATGTTCGAAGTCATATCAGTCATCAAGTCATCTAGTGACCAAGTATGACTCATCCATGGTAAATGGCATGTGACAAAGTCAACAGTCATCCAAACATATAAGAAATGTTTGAAGTCATATGAAATTAATGTCGCATAGTGACAAAGTATGACCAATCCATGGTGACTGTCCCATTATAAAATATAACAATGATGTATGACTTCTATAAACTACTATAAAAAGCCAATCCCACCCACCCAACAAAAAATATATATCTTGGTGTGGGGTAGGCATATTGATATATGACATATTGCCATATGATGTCATATGACAATAACGCAGTCCTGCACTTATAAAATGCGCACAGTGTAAGTGGAATGCACATGCATACCGATGTCGTTAGAACGCATCGCCAAACACCAATTGCATCATTTATTTGCAATGGTGTGTGCGCCATACTTTTGCATGATTCTACAGGTTTCATTATTGATTAGTGTATATTTTTACTTCGATGCAGTGGTGCACATACTCGGATATACGTTGTACTGCCTAAGAAATGTAATATGCACCCCACAGACAGCCACAACACAAACAATAATACCACACATGTATATATATATATATATATATATATTCTGAATATATTCATTGTATACTCTCTGCCACACCGTGTGTAAGAGATCACAATGTGTAATACAGAGGCACCCGCTAAAACAGCAGGCCCTGGAAGACTTCAGGACGGTATCAACCACCACGAAGGGAAGAAAACTATAAAATATTCCGATCAGATGCAGGATTGATTATGTCTCTGACAATCTCAAGATAAGTGAAAAATGGGCACACCTCAAACCTTATGTCATGCGCTCGAATCTTGACGTAGAACAAGTAGTAGTTGATAAGCTTAATCCAATATTATATCATATATTAAAGCATGCACACTGACCAGCACTTGGGACACTGGTGGTACGCTTCATTTCCACAAATGTGACCAAAAGCCAGTCTCAAAAGCATGACATATGGGCACACTTCAAAGTATCCTCAAATCACATTCACATATTATACCCATCAAAGTTAGCTGAACAACGGTAGCGGACAAAAGATGTTGCATCATGCCGTAAAGAAAGAAAGAAAGAAAGAAAGAAAGAAAGAAAGAAAGAAAGAACAAAAAAAAATTGAGAAAAGGGGAATATATATATAAAATGAAAAGAAAAGGAAAGAGACAAAAGAGACAAAAAAAAAGCAGATGATAATGAAAACTAGAAGATGTAAAAGAAATACTGCAAAAATATACCAAAAAAGAAAATTACGACATCATGCTACAGAGTTGTCCAAGCTACATGCCAAAGTAAGTAAATGTATATCTGTTCAGAACTTGGGATCCTGAATGTACGCTTACAAAACTCCGAGGAATTTGCGTACTGAGTGCCACAAAATGTGCCCAATATTAAAAGGAGTTTTGCCCTCACGGTCCAGATATACCTTCTAATATGAAGATGCCGACAGGAAACGGACCAATAAAATAAATAAAGGAGGGCAAAAAAAATGTCATAAACTATGAGACTCACTGGATCATCAATTATGGGAAAACGGAACGGTTTTGGAAATAATAACGTTCACCACGCCCTTCTAAGTTAAAGTATCATTCAGTCGACAATCATTGCTGACAAATTTCGGATACGATTCAGTCTTAAAGTAATTAGTTCTGAAGTCATCAGTCATCAAGTCATCTAGTGTGTAATATATACGTGTATATATATATTCTGAATACACCTTGTTGTGCAGCGATAATAATATATTCAGAATATATATATTATTTCGTCTGCAGCTGGCTCTATTTATTTCCAGTACCCTAGGTGTTTTCACCTGCAGAGGGACTGGTGATCGAAAACCACATTATGGGGCACTGCCATCTCGTTGTTAACGGGGACAACCACTAGGGTGCTTTGGGTGATGGGATGTGACTGTCCCTGTGGTACCCTTCTGACGGGTACTGCCTCCTTGAGGGCGCCGGGGATCCGTCTGCGGCTGGCTCTATATATGTCCAGTGCCTTGAGGCTTTTTCACCTGCCGGGGGACTGGTGATCGACAACCACATTATGGGGTACTGCCATCTCGCGATTAACGGGGACAGCCACTAGGGTGCTTTGGGTGATGGGATGTGGCTGTCCATGTGGTACCCTTCTGACGGGTACTGCCTCCTTGAGGGCGTCGGGGATCCGTCTGCGGCTGGCTCTATTTATGTCCAGTGCCTTGAGGCTTTTTCACCTGCCGGGGGACTGGTGATCGACAACCACATTATGGGGTACTGCCATCTCGCGGTTAACGGGGACAGCCACTAGGGTGCTTTGGATGATGGGATGTGACTGTCCCTGTGGTACCCTTCTGACGGGTACTGCCTCCTTGAGGGCGCCGGGGATCCGTCTGCGGCTGGCTCTATATATGTCCAGTGCCTTGAGGCTTTTTCACCTGCCGGGGGACTGGTGATCGACAACCACGTTATGGGGTACTGCCATCTCGCGGTCAACGGGGACAGCCACTAGGGTGCTTTGGATGATGGGATGTGGCTGTCCATGTGGTACCCTTCTGACGGGTACTGCCTCTTTGAGGGCGTCGGGGATTCGTCTACGGCTCACTATTTGGGAGTGTCTTGGATTTGTCTGACGCTTGCTCCCTCTCCTTGTACAGTGCGCATGGTTATTACACATGCTGGGGGACTTGTGTTCTTTGACCTTGATATGAGGTACTGACGTATCGCTGTAAACGGGGACGGCCGCCGGGTGGAAATGGGTTTTGGGAGGCGGTCATCCTTGTGGTGCCATTCTGGCGGGCACCGCCTCTTGGAGAGCTCAGCAGATTCGTCTGCCGTGCTGTGAGGAGAGGCGGAAGGTGGTGATGTACACCTTCTGCGTTTTCCCTTGACGTTTATGGGGAGCACTTTGTTAGGTGCCCGCATGTTTCCTTTTTTGACATGGGGTGTCCATGCTGTGTGTTGTGCATTCATGACATAACCATGGACCAACGGGTCCCATTCATCGACCGGGAGCCACTGGGGGGCATGCCAGCAGGATCCGCTTACTCCGCAACCCATATACCAACAGTTGTTTTGCGAAAATCGGTCACATCGTTTCATCTTTTCATGCTGCTTTGCATTTGGGTTGGGAATATGTATGCGTTTGTGGTATCTTGTCACGGCCCCGCCCTGCTCTTGACCTGCTTCTCACATCCACTGGGATGATGGTGGGCTGGCTTTTGTTGGCCGATCTCATGCCGTTCAGCGTGTGTAATATATTCCGGAATACACCTTGTTGTAATATATCAGCGTGTGTAATATATGAATATTATATCACTCTAAAACACCACCACATCGAATACAAATCGCCACAACCTTAACTATGAAACAACATGACAACTGACGTTTATAGCTTTATACAAGCACACGAATCTTTTTTGTGATAACACATTACTAGTAAGGTTGCGCACCACATCCACCACACGAGCCCCCACAATGCGCCGATGATGATATACACGATGCCTACACCAACATTGGAAATGGGGTTGCTGATGATCAGCAATAGTCCAAGGAGGAGAAGAGTTGATATATTCATAACAAAGACGAACTGCACCAGCTCGGCAGCATTCTTCATCATAAATTTGAGGAATCCATAGCCAATAATAGGAGCCGCTACCACAGAAATGGCCATGCAAGTCCAGAGTGTGGTCCAGATGGCATGCGACTTTGTGGTATCAGCATTGTGTGCACGATGATACGCATGCTCATGATTGTTAGGTATATGCCCCTGCACCGGCGATAATGCTATCTTTGAATGGCTGCTCACGTGTTGGGTAACATTGAGGCAACTATCCTGCCGCAGAAATGCACAAACAAACAATATTGTTTTGTCAGTATACACGGCGTAGGAGTATATTCTGGATACACCTTGTTGCGTAGCGATCGGATCGCAACACTAACACAAGGGCACCTACAAAAGTAGGCCCTGGGACACTTCAGGACGGTAACATCCGCCGTGGGGGGGAGAAAATAATATGCGTCCAACTATGTCTAGGGCAGCAAAGTGCTCCGATGATCTCAAGACTAATGATATGTGGGCACACCTCTAATTTGTCACACACCATGACGGTGTCAAAGTACAAGGCAATCCTTATGTCATGAATTATATACAATATATTATGGATCAATCAAAGATGCAGAACTTGCTCAGAACGGCGTAGGATTATATATATATATATATGCAATGTGCGTGGGAGCCTAGGAGGTATGGCCCGTGTGCGGTGGCAAATAATAAATATTGGCATATGACTGTAGTGCATGCGCGACACACGTATTATCACTATATCCTGATTGGTGTTGAATTACCCGTTGCTCCGGTGATACAACACTATAGATGGAGCACCATATTATTATCAAGTGATAGGCCCTAAAGAGAATATCCGCACGACATCGATCACACAATGTGTGGCGCGGTGATATATAAGCCAAAGCAAGACACTTCATGGATAGGGGGATTATTCTGGCATGAATATTCTATATTCACCCCGTGTCGCGCTGCACGGGAACAGAATGCACAAAACAGAGGCACTAAGTATAGGCCCTGGAAGACCTTAGGACGGTATATATATATATATATATATTCCGAGGCTACTCAAGGTGTGCTCACGTGTCACATCTATGGAATTGACCGGGCCGCTGTCTTGCTCTGTATATTGAGTTGACATAATTGTATTCCCTCCGCGGTGGTTGATACCGTCCTGAAGTTTTCCATGGCCCATTTTAGTGGGTGCCCCTGTGTTGTGCGTTGTGCTCCCGTGCGCGGCGCGACAGGGTGTATACAATATCTCTCTCTCTCTCTCTCTCAGCCACCGCAGGCGGGGGAATAAATTCATATCAACAATTCAATATATAGGGCAAGACAGTAGTGTCAGTATCAGTTCCGGCATCAATATGCATATGCATATATATGATATTGAATATGAACTATTAAGATTATTCATGAAGAAAACCTTTTAACAAATATTACTCATGAATATCCCTAATTTATGATGTTCATATTGATTTGTCAATAAATCACCGAAACTTGATCATTTGACTAATGCGGAATCGTTGCTACAATCTGTATCATAGCTTAAGGAATAAGGTGCTGTAGGTGTCATCACTATGAACGACGGGTGCCGCTGCTGACAAAAGCGGATGGCGGACTATGCTCAATTCTATCGTGATCATTGTCATGGGCTTTTGGAAGATTTCATATTCTTTGGCATTGTGCAATATGTTCCTTCTTTGTCTTGTGTGTTTAGGCTTCACGGGCTAGGTTCCTAGTAAAAGCGAAGTCCTGGATTTTCCCACGGCGGGTTGGGTTATTCCTCATCAATACAAACATGGATCTACACAACCTGGCCACAACGGTATCTTGCTGCACGAATTCTGCATCCTACTTCCTGCACGCCGCATGTTTCTGACATAAAGAGAGAGGACTATGAACTATTCGTCTTTTCTTCTAGAGATTGGGAGTATAAAGATGATGAGAAATGAGTATACTTTAGTAGGCAATAGCTACGTGTAGGGATGATTTTATGCATATACGATTTGATAATATGGTGTGTGCAAATGACTCGATTTCCTGCAGTGCAAAATGCATCGTCGTTTTCGGAAATTTTGTGTTCGTAAAGCTATCAATGCAGCTATAGAGCCTGGGATACATATGTTGTTATTCGATTTCGTAGGCTATATACGCCACAGCGAATACCTAAAAGCATAACGTGGGCGCTCTTAGCACAGCAGAAAGAGCCCTTCTTTCTCAGAAGAAACGTGATGAGCAATTCTAAGTATGCAGAAAAAGCTGAAGGAATCACATCATGTGAGGGTCCCAGCCAGCGCAATTATTCTCGGGCACAAACTACTTCGTGCCGCATCTCGCATCAGAGGGAAAGCGACACGCTGAAATAAGTGACACACAACCAGCAATCGTTGAGGTGTTTTTCGCATTCTCTTTAGAACACTCGTGCGCATGTGGTTACAATATCAGCAGCAGCATCAGAGGCAAATCGTAGACCCAAAAAGACAAAGGACATGTCGCAACCTAACTAGGCACACTATAGACGCATGTGGTCTAATATATATATATATATATATATGGTAACCAACACCTGCCTCTCGCACAGCAGCCGCCATCCACAGGACAGAATCGTGCACAGAGTAACACTGTGGATAAGACCGCGTGCATATCCAAAGCCGAGGCAGACAAATTTCATTTGAAGAAAACCCCCCGCAAGACTTCACGGCAGTAGGAACAGACCCCCCCAGGCTTCAACATCGCACCGAATAGTCGGCTTCGAAGAATAACGAGTTCATATGTGCAAGTCCGTATATCCCCCACACGAAAATGACGCCCATAAAGAGTATATATGCGCATGCAAACCAAACGTCTCGAGGTGGACGAGTGCCATAATTGTACACACCGCCATCCATTTCGGGGGGAATTCTGATACCAACACGCCCAGCAACGAACTCTCAGAATATATATACCAACAATTACTGAGCGATATATCCAGATAGTGAGCCAACTATTACTCAGCAGTTGGTATTGGTATAATTACCGGTACCAACTATTACTCAGCAGCAACTTGTAGCAATTATCCAGATGATGGCAGTGATGATGACGAAATGCGAAGTCTGTTGTCAGCGATGACGATGCCGGCGGACGACAGCCTGATATGATTACAATCATAGCTCTACCGTTCCTAACGGTACCTAGCCTGAATGCGATGCTAGTGCGATGCATCGCAACAGACGAGCCCGATGCGATCAATCGCGCTCATCATCAGCGCACATCAGCACATGATGCAGTATATCGATACTCATAGTAAACATATAACCAAGTAACCTCTGCTCCTTATGATTTCGAACCGGACCAAATTACCTTACTTACTTACCTTACTTACTTACCTTACTTAATCAGCAGCAGCAGCAGCAAAGCGCGAATCCCAACGGGCGACACAGACGAACTTCCGATCTCACGATCGCCAGACGCTACTGTAACGATGACAGTGCCACTGCAGTCGCGTACATTTATCGCGACGCCACCCTCGCGTTGTGGCATGGCATGTTGGGATGCAAAAAGCGAAGTATTGTCGCGCACATGATCCTACGGTCAGATGGCCTAGTGGAGATCTCCTTTTGAGATCGATCCGCCTAGTACATTTGCATAATTGCATTGGTCATGCTATAATTGTTAATGAACTTTGATGACGCAACAAAGACGGCGATGCTGAATCATGAGTTTCCAGCACCGCGTTGATGGAATCGTTCGCAGTTGTAGTGGTTCCATCGCCGGCAATACCTTATTGTGAATTATGGTCCCGTCGCCGGCAATACCTGATACCGGTTTCGTCATCACTCCACGTCAGAAACGTACATGTATGCTACATCAGGATAATCTGAACTGATCGAAAATCGCCAAGACGCGAACAGCTCTGTTTCGGCCTGCGAGTGTCGTCGTGCCGTGAATGGCGCGGGGCGGGCGCTGGCGCGGGGATTTATATCGTGATTCGTGAAGAAAATGCAAGCTAGCCTCCGGGGGCTTAAGGGCTTTTTCAATCGTGTTGGCTTAGATTGGGGGAGGGGTCGGGCGTTAGGCCCGAGAAAGGCGGGGGATTCGGCCTTTCTCGGGAAAGGCGGGGTGGGGGTTGGGCTTTAGGCTTGAGGTCCACACCCCCAATGTATTTACTGGGCATTTTTTTTGAAATTCGGTGTCCTATTAAGAAAGGAAGAACTTAGAGCTTAATTTTCCACCATGGCGACGCGGCGGGCTTTCCTCAACGCTGGGCAAGCGGAACTCGCCAAGCAGCTTGCTACCAAGGCTTCACGTGAGTGCCTTATCAAATTGCGTGTTCCCCATAGTGAGTCCGTTCTTGTTTTTTTAATGCTAACCCAATTGCACTGTGCTCTCATCAAACAGCGCAGTCAGCATTTTTCGCAACCGCAATAAAGATCCATCCGTGTTTGATATATCTTATCATTGATTTGGTTCTGAAGTTATGAAGCATTGAATATATATATATATATATATATATATATGAAGCACTGGCTGGTGGGCGAGCGCCCGAGACACACACAACCTCTATGCCGTATAGGTGCGAGTCTGTAAATGATGTTTCCCATGCTTTTAGTTGTTGTTTGCATATTTAAGCGCAATTGTACATCAAGCATTATGTCAATCCTATTACTTTATAGCAATTTTAGCGAAAATTGGTGTGTATGTAAAGTCTACACGAATAGGTGTTTCAGCATGCAGGAGTAGGGCATTACACGTATGTACCATGTGTAAGTATCACATTCCTCCCGCGTCGTCGTCATGCGGAAATATGCATATCGACGTATGTGGATGTAGCGCCGTCAAGAGTATTACGCACAGCAAATATATTAAACTTGAATGTCCCATGGTTGCGATTAATTCCGACTTCGATGTTAAAAATTAAATGAAGTCTGCATAATTTGCGTGTCCGGAGGGGGAGGGGGGGCTCCGGTGATCGTGTCCTCATCAGGTAGTAGGGGGGTGCATGGTTGTCCTCAGGGGGGGGCGGGGTTCAAGCAACGTGTCTTCCACCCCCCCATAGCACAATAAATGGAACAGCCCTAAAAAAGGCCCTCAGGTTCGCAGTGGCCGCTACGGACACAACAACGGACCCGGTCTTCAGGGTAGGGATATACCCCACGTACGAGAGGTCCCCCTACAGATTGAAGGATACTGCAACACCATTTCGACCACAGAGTAACGGAACTCCTGGAGATAAAACAAGGACAATTCACGTTCCTGCCACCCGACCATTGGATGGGGGGGCGGCACCAGCAAGGGACACAGTGCAATTGGAGCCTCAGGATACTAATAGTGGCGAATAAGGAGGGCTGGAGACACCACTGCACAAACCCCACAGAGGCAGCGCGAACACTAATGCAGGCCCTCGTGGCATGCCCACAGAGCAAAGTCGGGACGACCAAACTAATGTCAGAAAAACCACACAGAGATGCAAACAACATACACGATTGAGCCCATGCACCAGCAAGACGCCACGAGCCCGCCTCACCGGACTGCGGCGGCGTGGACCCCAGACCATGGCAGCCGTATGAACTCCCGGTAGTCAGCAGAGCGGAACTAGTGAACGAAACCACCGACCAAATGTGCGAAGGGTGCGGAGGGCCACCCGACATAACTCAAGTGACATGCCAACAATGTGGGGCGGTGCAAAGTGCCATAGACACGTGGTGGATAGACACAAACCTCCATGCGAACGACAGGGATGCCAGACTGGAAATGACGCCAGGCAAGAGAGGAAGAAAATGGCACATATTGCCCCAAACGGTGCAAACGGTCACCATGGTCAACACGATGTGAACGAAACTTGAAGGACAACATAATGCACAAGATAGATGGGACGAGGTGGGGAAAACGAACACAGTCATATACCCAGAAATTTTCTGACCAGACCATGAACCAGGCTGCCAGGGAGCCAGATGGGCGCCCTACCGCGACGGGATTCCGGACCCAAGGGACGCACCACCGATGGAGGAACAGCCAGAACAAACGATGTACCCAGCACCGAACAGGGCCCACAACCCAATGGAGTACCTCTATACAGACGGCAGCAAAAGAGAGATAAAAACCGAGCAAGGCACCAAGCAAGGAATGGGCCTCAGGAGCAGCGGTGTGGGACCCGAGGAATGGGGGGGAAATAACAGAACACTGCTATAGGTGGGAAGGGGCGGAAGATCAGTCAGTGAATAGGGCGGAGCTGATAGCCATGCACGGGGCAACAAAACTCCCGACGAGAGAAGCAGGGAGAACCCTCACGATATGCACGGATAGCCTGGACTCAATAAGACAACTCGCGACAAAATGAGAACCAAGCCACACAGCATGGAGCACCACCAGCACAGGGACCTACTGTGCGCCATACTTACAAACATAGAGGCTCTGACAACCGGGGGAACCAAGGTGACAATTTTAAAAGTCAAGGCACACATCGGGATACAAGAAAATGAAAAAGCAGACCAGGCAGCAAAGAAGGCATGTTGTACCGAAGGAGAGGTAGTGGAGGCGTGGGACAGCGATGGCACAGTACATGTAAAGGCGATGGTGCCGGATGGGGAAGGGGGAAGAACGGAACTCAAAGGATCAACCGCAGTCCAAAGCCATGTCACGAGATACCTAATAAGGGGGGTAACGGCGGCGCAAGACAACGCACTTAGCAGAAAAACGTCACAGCTCACAGGGAGCCCAACAAGCTGGGGCAACACTGAAGCACCAAGAACCACAGGGCGGGGCAGGTAGGGGACACCAACAGGAAGGCGGGAGCCACCCCAGCCCACAACAGGATGAACTCGAAAACGAGATAATAGAACAAGAAGCACAAGAACCAAAGCAACACGGGCAAGATGAGGCACAACATCACTAGTATGAAGACTGGGTAATACTATATATGATGGAACAGCACGCAGGAAGAGCAAGACCCCAACCCGCAACAGGAGGAACCCGAAGATGAGATATTAGTTAGAACAAGAGACACACGAACCGGAGCACGGTCGGAATGCGGCACAACACTACGAAGACTGGGTAATGCAGGAAATAATAGAACAACCGAAGGAACAACACAATACCATGCAAGAGGGACAAGAGACACAGAAGGAAGAGGACGGAACGATGCAGGAGATGGCGGAACAACATGACCTAGAGGCAACCGGGGAAACAGCAGAACCACAAGAACCCCATGCAGCAGACGAAGCACAAGAAGACTTCATGGAAGCCCTCAACGCTACGGCACAAGAACAGGAAGGAGAGGAGGCGGCAAGGGAAAGAGGAAGAAACAGAAACATAGACAGAGCTGGATCGTGTCCGAAGACGCTTCTGTTGGCCGCGGATGGATTTGGATGTGGCGGAGTGGGTGAAAACGTGCGTGACTTGCCAGCAGACGCAGCCGCGGCAGGGGCACCCCATGGGATTTCTGCAACGTACCTCATAGAGTGCCGAACAGGCTCTGGGAAGTGGTGAGCATTGAATTCGTCACTGGTATCCCAATGACTCAGCGGGGGGTGAACGCCTTCGCTACCTTCACTTGCAAGCTGAGCAAGATGGTGCATGTGGTAACGATGCCGTACAACGACAGCTCTGCAGAGGTGGTGGCCAGGCTGTTCATGGACGCAGTGTGGCGGTTACATGGGCCCCCATGCATGAAGATAGTGTGCGACCGTGACCCTCGCTTTCGCGACGCTATGACCCAGGAGTTCATGCGGCTGATGGGCGTCAAGGTGGCCAGCACTACTTCCTATCATCCCCAGAGCGACGGTCAAGCGGAACGTAGCAATCACACTGTGGAGCGCATGCTGCGCTGTTGCGTCGCTGAGAACCAGGAGGACTGGGACCTCTGGGTACACACAGACATACACAGATCTTATTCCATGTTTTATATTGCATATTCTATGCCATATGCTTTATGCCACAGCCAAAAGCCCTCAGTGCTTATTGCCCATAGATACCTGTACGTATCTATTTCTGTGGGCAACCAGATACACATACATATCTCTATCAGTTTTATTGCCTGTGCTAAGGGTGCCATACACCTGCACACACAAAGGGCATACTGCATAAAAGAGTATATGGAAGGGGGAATCACTTACGTTTGAGGAAACTGTAGACGCCTTCAAGGAGGCCACCTCGACTTTCACATCATCCACAGACTTCTTTATATCTCTCAAAGCCTCTCCAATCGCTGTCCTCAAGGTTTCCACTATGGTGGTCAAACTTGTATTCATTTGACGGAGATTTGCTAGTCGTGTTCGTGATCGAAGTTGTTATCTACCTCACCCTGGAGAAACTAAAAATGAATATGAAAATTGACCAGGTGCTATATAAAAACACAAGTGATAATATTTTGCACTCAATACAACACTCCAAGAAACCAAAATACTCTATACATACACATATACATATCCCCCCTATTTGTCCAAGCCCTACTTAGCCAAATGCCTCGCAAGCAAGTGTTTCGTCTTTCGTGCAAACTTCTGCAGTTGGTCTCTCATGGTATTCACCAAAACACTTGCTGAGTCCCACTGGCCCCACACCGCCATATTCCTCCACACTTTCTCTAAACAAGTTCACCTTCGCATGACCCGTATTCCCTTCCCACTGCAGGTGGGACATCAATATATCCACCATAACAAAACCAACAGCATACATGCTGCCCACGCTTCCCCCGGGGAGGGGCCGCAGCACATCACATCGCAATGTCGGGGGCAATGGTGTGATTCTCTGATTAGGATTTGTATAGGTGGCAGATGATGATATGCCAGCCGACATGGGACAGATCGATCAGAGATATGAAATGCGCGCCTTGAAAGTATAAGACATGAATTCTTGCCCAGTGGAGGCTGTTCTAGCTTAAAGTAATTATTTGGAGGAGCTGTTGCTTAACCTGTTAAAATACTGGTCAATCTTTCCTGCCATAAAGATATTGCAATTGCTTAATTGTAGCCTTGTTCACCTACAGAGCATTTATCAGCAAAAGTATCCTGAAATGGCGGCACCTCGCGGAATGTGCATGTCTCCGAAATTAATTGCGGACCACCTCAAAATGTTCGCGCTGGACACCATCCTTTTAACCCCACTGCCCGCGTCCACCCACGAACATGTTCTACATGTGCGATTCAATTCGACTGAAAGTTCAGAATCGTCTTCACTTCCCATGTTGGAATGGCAGATTCGATGTGGCGATGATACTTGTCCCCCATTCGTTTCCATGCTCCATGTGCCCAATGTTCCGTTGTTAAATATCAGTGTGTTGCTCCGTTACGATGACCTGTCAAACGCGGGGTGTGGGCCATCGATAGCTTATCAAACGCGCCGGCAACCGATAGAATTCTGAATCGTTTCCCCGATGTATACAAGACATGCGGGCTGGCTGCATGCGTAATACTCATTGTTGATAAATATTTGCGCTCTGGTCGCTCCTATTTCAACCCGGTTCCCCGTGAAGAAAGTCTATTTGCCAAAGTAAACCAATGCATGACCTTTACGAGAAGAACACTTCAACAGGATGAAGTCGACAGTACAACCGATGGGCTCGGGGGATGGATCATATCTAACGATTTATGATCGGGGATGTGCAACATTTTTATATGCAGGCAGATAGTATTATTACAATTATTTGGATATTCTGTGGACCCTTAAATGTATGTTTCGTGCGTGTCCTCGGTTCTAGGGTCGGATCCCGCCAGTAACAAATGTACTAGCATTCATGAAGATTTACTGTTGCTCAGGCGCTAGGCGCTGGGGCATCGACTAGCAACGCATCCGCGAGGGCGCTTGACATCTCGATACAAACTTCTGGCAAAACACCCTCCGCCTCAATAGCCGCATCAAACAAAAGGGCCTATAGTGTCCATGACATCATCCAATTGCATTTGGACATCGCCGACATTGTCCTTTTGTTCGATCAGCACTCTGTCCCCCGCGAACACCTCGGAATACCGTGCTCTGGCCATTGCTACCACGTCTGCATCCATGTCGATCGAACGGACATACCTTTGCTCCATATACCCCGCCATGGAGGCTGGAGCCGTTCCGCAAGGAAACTCCATGACACAAGCATCCATGTTGTTGTACAGGCGCATCAGTTCACGGCAGAGACGGATTGGCTTCTGAACACAGCGAATATTTTGTCCATCTGGTTTCTTCAGGTACTCCTTAGTAGGTGGCAGCGGTATCTCCTGTTCATAAACAAACATATTTTTTTCAAGGCGAAAAGTTAATTCTATACTCCTGGTATACACACACTCGTGACAATCGTATACGATTGTCACACGTGAGTCTGGGTGTCAGACCTAGTGCACCTGCTTGACAATCGTATACGATTGTCACACGTGAGTCTGGGTGTCGGACCTAGTGCACCTGCTTGACAATCGTATACGATTGTCACACGTGAGTCTGGGTGTCGGACCTAGTGCACCTGCTTAACAATCGTATACGATTGTCACACGTGAGTATGGGTGTCAGACCTAGTGCACCTGCTTGACAATCGTATACGATTGTCACACGTGAGTCTGGGTGTCAGACCTAATGCACCTGCTTGACAATCGTATACGATTGTCACACGTGAGTCTGGGTGTCAGACCTATTGCACATGCTTGACAATTTTGTTTAGCGGAGTTTCGTTCATGACAAGAAATGGATGCATACCAGGATTCTTACCATGATGTTCGTGAACGCGTTCGCAAACTTTCCGACGGTGCTTCGCATCGGGGCCCACTTCGGTAGTTTATTATTCTTTTCGGGATCTTCCACCAAGTGCAACAGCACATATGGTTGCAAAACGCTGCACGGAGCAGCCGCAGTATTACCTATGCGTCCTCCGCCCCGATTTCAGTATTGAACCGTTTGGTGGCATGTCCATTTCAGCGGCCAGCCGTTGGTCGAAGCGCAGAAGGCATCGATGATAGCTTGCTGCCTGGATATCGCGAAGTTTTTTCCGTTAATGGTCACCATACTGCGGGTAGTCGATTCCGGTAAGAATAGAATCACGGTGCCACCGTAATCCATAGTCGACATGCAAATACCACCCATGTATGAGTAGATATAAGTCTGTTGAAAAGGTATCCCATACCTCCGGGAACAGCCCAAAAGGACCATTCACAAAGATCAGATCCACTCCATAGCGAGTGTGCATCAATGTTTTCTCATTGCGGAAATTAACCATTAATTTATTGCTGCGTTCACCCTTATTCCTGTCGGCGAGAGATTGGTTAACCTGTGGAACATTGCTTTTATGAGTCTGCTTTGAAATACATACGCAGCAAATAGATAATAAATAGCAATGTAAATATTTGAACAGCTCTAACCTTTATTCCGAAATCCAGCAATGTCTTCAGAAGCTTCTCCAACAACTCGCGTTGGCACTTGTTGAAGTCCACCGCACCCTGGATTCCCTCGGCAGCATGTAGGTCCTTGTGTTCGATTTTCAGCTCCATGAATTCAATCACGGCGCTCTTCGGGTCCCAATCAGGATCGAAAATCTCCGTTTGGTTCAGAGCATCGGGCATCCCGCCCTCCCGGCGTGACGCTTTCACACGGAGTTCCAGCCATTCCCAAACAGCCTGTAATACGCATGAGAATCAGTATTCGAACTTAGAGGCAGGGCAGACTCTGAGTCAAGGTGACGAACCTAACGCCAGTAGAGCTTGACAATCGTATACGATTGTCACACTTCTCAGTGGATAGACCAACTGCTCTTACATCCCCAAGGCATGATCGGACTGACAGGCCGTGTATCAACGGGGTCACCTTC
>LGRX02008995.1:0-29202 GCA_001247695.2 Cymbomonas tetramitiformis
TGCTACGCACAGCGCTCTCTATCTATCGCAGGTTGGGAGGGGGGCACTTGGAGCCACCAGGTGCTACGCACAGCGCTCTCTATCTATCGCAGGTGGGAGGGGAGCACTTGGAGGAGCAACACGGAGGGGCACATACCAAATCCGGCCGCTTCCCAGCAACCAGAAGAATGCAGCTGAGAAAAGCCCGCAGCGTGGTTCCAACCTGCAAGGTCCTCCCTTTTCATGAATACCATAACATCAAACCTGGCCCACATCCCTTCTGAGACGCCGCGTACGAATCCGCCTTAAGAGACAGCAGCCAGGGCTTCATACATCCTACTAAACGCTAGGCTGGGTGGCTTGTTTCCTCACGCCATCTGAAAAAGTCCGGACAGATCATGAATGTTCTTGCAGGTGGACAGCTTTCAGCAGCATGCAGAAGAAATTTCAATAGAAACTGTAAAATTCAAAGTCACTCTTCGGTGCCAAGGGGGGCGCGCAGATTGAAGCCGCGTTGTGTAGCACAGCTGCCGATCCACAAGCGCCGTTGCTTCGATATTCTTCAAGCTTGAAATAGACGAGGTAGGCTGGCGGCAGTCCCCGGAGAACTGCGAGAGAAGCAGAGAATCTGTTTACAGCGTACCGAGCTTGTCCAAGACTGCCCAACTTCTCGACTTCGCGGAATCTTCACGATGTCATACTCCTGCGAGGCTCCCAGCCGTGTGAAGAAGCTGGAAGAGGTGAAGAGAACCCGTTTTGGGTAGGCTCGACCTTCAAGTTGAAACTCGTCAAGCAGCGAGGGAGACCCACGTGACACACACTCAGGATGCTAGCCCAAATGTTGGTAGAATTTGTCTGAACCTTTAGACATCTCCTGATGGCCCCCTCCTACGAACGGGAACATAAAGTTGATGGCAGAGTTCACTGTGCAGCTATGCACCGGGGCACAAAAAGCGCGCTCCTGTCCGCAAGTTGCGATTGTTCTCCGCAAATGATACCCGCAAGGAATATAAGAACAAGCAGACTTAGTCTGGCAGGGTTTCCCGAGTGCTCGGCGCAGCTGATTGAGCAAGCGAGTGGCCAATCGGGCTTGTCCGATCTGTTCCTGCTTGGCGGGATCTCGCTGGTGGACCCGGGTTGGGCTCAGGTTGGGCTCGCGTTATGCTCGGGTTGGTCCGGATAAGTGTTTCTACTGCGTGACGCCACTCCCGAAGCTTCTTTACCTCAGTAGCCATGCATCAGAGCGGATGCGTCTCAGCATATCTTTCGATGCTGTAACACAAGAGTTCGAAACATAAACCTATGGAGCAACTTTACAGAACAAAAACACACCTTCAGCTTGCTGCCGCTCTCTTCCTCAGCTCGTAATGCTTTATCGGCACTTAAGCCATCCGTCTTGGCAACGACATAGCAGCGAGGTGCATATACATCGCACGGTAACGCGCGAACTAAACTCATCATCTCTGCGGTATGCCCACCTGGGGACAGTTACGATATCTCACAGCGAGATAACATAAATGCAGTTGACAAACGAAAAAAAAAACAGTTGAAGCTTTCGAATCGACGCTCCCGACATCCGCACGCACACAACGTATCACTCTCAGCGCACTCTGAAGCTCGACAATTTGCACCGAAACAGACACTTAGAAATTGCCAGTCGGCGGTCACGATCGTAAGAGGGGCTTTTGTCAACTACGCAAGCCACTGACTGCTAGTGCAGCCCGACCGGTCCTCTGGAAACTTAACCTCTATGATAGTTCGACGGTACGACGATTGTGTGCAGTTACTTCATCCTTAGGTTACTGAAAACTGAAAGTAGGACAGAAGCTAACCAGAGCCAAGGACTATAAGAGTTTTCAGGCGACGTTTGCTCTTGATGTCCCAGATTTGAGGCTGCTCTCTGAAGATCAGGAACAAAATGCGTGATACGAGTAAGACAATCAAGGTCACAGCATAAACAGCGTAGAGCAATCTGTCAACCATGCTGTATATCGCGAGAGGCTCTTGGGGACGATCGTTTGCTGATTTCTGTCTAGATCAAACACGCCACTTAGACGACCATCGTGCTAAAGCTTTTAAACTGAAGACTGTCTCGTGATCTTTTCTCTGGGTGGAAAGTATGACAAAACTGTCACTCAGAAAACTGAGAGTTTTCTGATCTGTGACAGGTGACTGGAAGTATGACAGTCACCGGGAACCGATCTGAAAACTGAGGTTATGTGACACGCCTACACTATGGGACCCCCCTATCTACCCTAGCTAAACCATAATCACATTTGAAATCAGCAAGAGCTAATCTGAGAAGGGTATTTTCAGTACACTAAAACGAATCTTATTATTGAACACACTATAATCTGCATTAAAGCTTGACACTCTACCCTGTACATTCGAAAAGTAACGAAGCACCAAAATCATCAGTGTAACTCAAAAACACAGCACCCCTGAGGGTGGGGGGAGGGAATAAACGCTTTCTCAAACAATCAAGAACTTGTGAGGCCGAACTCACACTGGGTTCGAAACCTTATTCCCTCCGCTACGGCCTGTCACATAACCAGAGTTATGTGACACAGCACCTCTCGTTCCACTCGTTGCACTGTGACACATGTCAAGGCACCGAGGACAGGTTCGAAGACCGCGGAGGACAGGAACAACGCTGACGTCAGTTCCACGTCATTATGGAGGACGCACTCGGACAGTCGATCGGTTTGGCACTGTGAAGGCGTGCATTCGAATTATGCTGCGTTTTTCTCATGAAAAACAAATTTAAAATAAAAAGCAAATTTGCAAGTCTCTATCAATCGAGTGCGAATCTCTCCAGCGCGGGGCTGAAGTTGCAGCAACCGAATAAAAAGTTTCGGCGGCTGGAAGCGAAAGGAGTTGCAGCAATAGCCGCAATAGTAATCTATTGATATCACAACCTCTTACGAGCGAGCGACACATTTTACGCGCAAAAAGGTGGAAGCAAATCCTGTGGTGTTTGAAGGTGCGCCTGACACTGCATGTCGCGGAGATCAAGATGTGGTGGGTTTTGCGCAGCTATTATTGCCTCTCTCGTGAGACTTTTTTGGAATACTGCTTTTCACAACATTGTTATGCTATGGAATATTGATTGGGAGCGAGCGACTTTTCAAGATAGAGAATATCACAGATATCATCGATGAGATAGTGTTTCTTCTTACTCTCGCCGCGCGGACATCTTAGGATTGTGGCATAGTAGTATGTCACCTTCGATTTCGTAGGGATTTGGTTTCCTCCGTATTTGTGTTAATGGCGGTTTCTTGGGATTCTTGTCGCCTGATGGCAGACTACGAGGTGATATCCATCACACTACTGTCGTTTACGTCGATCGGATAACGCTTTCGAGTACTTCGCGATCTAAGTTCTTCGTTAACTAAGGTCTTCGATATATGCTATCTTTCACAACGCGTTATCTTTAAGGCGTTTTAAAGGGTTTCACCTTTCTTGTTTTTCGTGGTCGTTGTGGAAATGGATAGTAAAAATGTAACGGGATTTTGCAGACTGGCGACTATCCTCGAGGAGCTACACGATTAGACTCACGCGCATATTGTATATTCAAGGTGCGAAACTTTCCTTCATGATCGCCCCGATATGAGTATTCCAAAAGTGCGGCACGATGTTTTGTGTGGCATGGCACGGAAGAGGCAGTACTAATGCAAGTTTGTGGGGAGGTTCTATATTTTCGGAAAGATGTTGTCAGGGTCATGACCGATGACATATGTGTCATACATGTCATACGTGTCATACCTGTCAGACATGTCATACCATGTCATGTCATGTCAGTCGGTCGCGTCATATATTTATGACAGTCGACAGTATGGTCGACCATGACTGTACATGTCGAGTCGCGTCATATATTGATATGACATTCGTCAGTACGGTCGACGATGACTGTACAGGTCGCCAGATGATAATGTCATATCATCAGGCATCCCTGTCATCGAGAGTTCGTAAGTCGAACTCGATGATGGCAAAGCAAAGATACATCTTGAATAACAAACAAGAACCATCTTGGCTTTTAGCATGCGCGGAACTCGCATGCGCAGCATGAACGAACTAGTCGTTTCCACAATGCTGGTCGTTCAACCTACGTCTCGGGTTCACAACCCAATGGCGGTACCATCTAAGATGATGGGAGACGTATGGTACTTAAGTGAGGAAGCGTTGTGCTTCAGCAGATCTTCTTACAGAGACTGCACTCACAAACCCGCTCATCCGTACACTTGCATTGCTGTCCAACTTTGCAGTGTTTCTTTGTATATTGATAATATATTCACGGCGCTTGTATCTACAGCCGTATCAGTGGTATTCTCCGACTCGTCAAGGCGAAGAACTGAGGACGCATAAAGTGTGAGTGCAGTAGTAGGATATCGAATTTTGTGTGCGCAGGTTGCGGAGCTTAATCACATAAGGCGACGCACTCGCATAAATCGAATATTTGATATATACGCTGCAATAGCGAATACAGCGTGCGAGAAAATTGTTGCGTTCGCAGAAGCGCACTCGCAGGAAACAGCTGATCGCACATATACGCGATAAGGTGTGCATATGGCATATATCGGCGCAGCGATGAAATGTACACGATAAATGGTTCGCGGATATATGCATGTTCGCAGATGCGATAAATCATCGGCAAAATCGTTTCCGCGCGGAAAATCATCAGCGCATTATCGCAATTTTCATGATTGCACTGAATTGCTTTTTGTACGGCTTCATACATGTTGATGCGCGATGGTCACTAATTTGCAGATGGCAGCATGCGCGATGGTCGCATACTGCGCGATGGTCACTAAATTGCAGATGGCAGCTTGCGCGATGGTCACATATTTTGCAGAAGTGGATCGCAGCATGCGCGCGCTTGCATGAATCACGTTCGAAAATTGTCTAGAATGATATATGACATAGTGGTCATCGACAGAATTTTGATTTGTATACATGTCAGCGCTCGTATCATATGCTGATGAATGGCGACGACAATACATACTTTTCATCAGCAGCGCGCTCGCATTTGTATACAACGTACATCAGCGATTTTTGCAAATCATCTCTACGCACTGTTTACAATCACTGCGTGCAATGATTTATGGCCTGTCAGCATAATATACACCTTTCATGATTTCATAAGATGCGAGGAATGCTCGATTTTAGCACGTACAGTTTTGATGTGTCTACACGCAGTGAGAAGCACACATGTGTACGCGCGATGAAATCATATGCAGAATGATTGTATATATGCAGGAATGCAGGGAGCACATGATCGTTATGCTGTGGATACATACTGCTGTGAATGCATTATTATCATACTGCAGCAGATTCCAATGTTCTGATGACCACACAAATACTTTTGATCATCAGCATTATACTTATCAGTAGCACAATGATCTGTGTACAACATGTGTGTGCAGATCAGCACACACACACACATACACTCATTTCACTTACAGCAATCATCAATATACAGTGCATATACTTCTATATCATGCACACATCTTATGCTGAATGATTGCAATGTTGTGAATGGTACATACTTTATTATACTGTACAGCTTGATCACGATAACAGCTGTAGTACATAGAGCACAAGCATATTGCAGTGAATGCTAGTCTATATTCGAATCCATGTTGCAAAGGGTGCCTGAAAGTAATCTCAACACCATAATTAGTTTGTCGTGTCCTGGTGGAGCCGAGATGCTCTCCAGGTAACATGTACATTCTATGGTGGATTACTTGAAGGAATGCTCACCTGAGCTTCATGTAAAATCTATCAGCAACTCATTTCGTAATGAGATTATCATGGAATTACAACAATCCCTAAACTATATATATCATGTTAGATGTAATCAGTACGTGGTATGCTGGCTGTCTGCATGATAAATTGTTAGGATATTGTGATATCCATAAAGATCCTGCAAAGTGTGTACAAGTAAACACACACACACACACACACTAGTACTAATCAGCAGTACTATACACTGCACAAACACTAGCATTCATTATACATTTTGAGATTCACTGACTCAAAGTGAATATATCAATTATACTGTATATGGTAATGTGGATACCACTTTCCAAACACATGTGCGTGGAAAGTGTCAGCGATGGTGATAGTAATGGTAAACAGGATAAGACACCATGCTGAAGGGCTGGATGGAGTTATCTCCAGACCCGAAGGCTAAATACTGCACCCATAAAACAGCTGGTAACTGTTGGGTGCAGTCCATGCGTCTCATCTCACATATCATCGCTGGAGCAACTACAAAAACTACTCTGCATATTGACAATTGAATCAGACTTGATCAGATCAATATTGCATGCAACTCTCAGATCAGCTTACATGATATCTGACATAGTTATTAAGGACAAAACACACACATAAATATGCTGTGTGAAGTTGCTGTGATTGTATCCAGCAAAAGTCCAGATTTGTTCTAAATAAGATATATCACTTTGATAAATCTTAAGAGCACAGACCTATGCTCAGAACAAATCATAGGTTGATATATATTACTTCAGTGGGTGTTTCCACTTAAATCAATAAATATACATAATCAGAAAAGTATATTTGCTGTACATGGGTTTGAATCAGAAAAACCCAGAATGCTATCAACCATAAATGTTGATATATAGCACAACTCACTTATTTACTATGAAATTTGTCATATGTAAAGCCAAACTCTGGGGCAATACGCCAGGGTCTTGGGCAATCAGCCAGGCTGTGGGGCAATTAGCCAGGCTGTGGGGCAATAAGCCAGGCTGTGGGGCAACAAGCCAGGCTCTGGGGCAAAAAGCCAGGCTGTGGGGCAATGAGCCAGGCTCTAGGGCAACAAGCCAGGCTGTGGGGCAATAAACCAGTAGGGCAAAAATCAGCAGTGTGGCTGGGGCAATAAGCAGTGTGGGGCAATAAGCGGTACGGCTTAGGGCAATAAGAGGCAGTGCAGGCCTTGCTCAAGCGGCGCGGAACAATGCTTACAGGCTGTGGGGGCAATAAGCCGAGGCCGTGGGGGCAATAAGCCAAGCTCTCACAGGGCAATACGCCGAGGCAGTGGGGCAATAAGCCACACACTGGGGCAATAAGCAGTGGTGGGCGATAGCGGACTCAAGGGTAATAAGCGTTTTGTGGGGCAATAAACGAGTTTGTGGGGCAATAAACGGGTACGTAGGGCAATAAGCGGGGCTGCGGGGCAGCCACGCGGACTCGGGGCAATAACTTATTTGTGGGGCATCAGCCAGAACTCACAGGGCAACCACAGCCGGAGTTGTGGGGCAATAAGCCGAGGCTGAGGCAATAAGCCAAGCTACGGGAGGCAATAAGTCAGACTCACGGGGCAATAGGCCAGACTGTGGGGCAATAAGCCTGGCTGTGGGGCAATAAGTCAGGCTGTGGGGCAACAAGCCAGGCTCTGGGGCAATAAGCCAGGCTCTGGGGCAATGAGCCATGCTCTAGGGCAACAAGCCAGACTCTGGGGCAATACGCCAGACTGTGGGGCAATAAGCCAGGAACCAAATGCCACATATGAGAAGGTCAGAAGGATTTTCCTCAGTCAGTTTGGCAACCCCCATAAAAGATCAGTGGCTAAAAAACACTTAATGGCACTGAATCAAGGGAACCAGACTTTCTCAGATTATCTACGCACGTTCACGTCACTGGCTGCATTGGCAGCAGTTGATGTGGATGATGTGTTGATAAAGGACAGATTCGTCAACAGTACGGATTCTGATCTCCGCAAACAGTTCCATCTGAGATTCCTTACAAAAGACGAAAGGAATAATGTGTCGTGGTCACAAACCACACAGATCCTGCTCGACTTGAATTACGTTGTTCATTCGAAGCAGTCAGAGACCCTACACTATCGGGGGCAAAAGGAACAGTCATCAGGAGGCCCGGTCAGAAAGGAGAAGGACAAAGGGCGTGGCAGAAAGCCATATGACAGATCCAATAGGAACTGGAATTTGAATCAGAATGGCAATCAAAATCCAAATGCCAATCAGAATTCCCAATAGAGCAAAGGGAAAGGTGGAAAAGGCAAAGGTAAAGGGAAAGGAAAAGGAGCAGCACCAAATCCTCCTCAGCCTTGCCAACGTTGTGGTCGTACCAATCACGCCACAAAGGATTGTTTCTCCACCAGGACACCAGAAGGAAAAGCTATACAAGGCAAGCCTCCAGCTCAGAATTCTTTCAGAAGACAGCAGCAACAGAGTAATCAGGGTGCTAAGAACGAGTCTTGCAAACTCGTCAAAACGATCAACACCCTGGTTAAGGAGCTAAAGAGTCAGCACAGCATCAATGCAGCAGTTGCAGCTCCAGCTCCCGTTCCAGCTTCAGCTCCAGCTCCTGAGGGAAACTCTCAGGGTACTGCACAGGTACCAGTGATGAGAGCACCCCGAGGGTAAATCAGCTTGAAGATGCCACTGAAGCAAGTGGCCGGGTTGAGAGTATCTCAGAAGAAGTCCTTTCCAGTATGACATTACAGTTTCAGCAGATGGACACTCCCTCAGAGCACATCGCACAGATGCAGTCTCAGATAGCACAGCTGAAATCACAGAAGAAGCTGTTGTTGTACAAAGGGAAAGTATATGAACAGAGTACTCACATATTGGTAGATCCAGGAGCTACATCGTCTTTCATCGACAGACAGTTCGCTGCTCAGCTTGGTATTGCACCCACAGATTCCTCATCATTCTCAGTGGGATTGGCTGGAGGAAGCCAACTACCCTGTACATCCTATCTTCCCAATGCTACATTCACGCTGGGTAAGTATAAGGACACAGAAGATTTCTACATCATTGACATGAAACCCTTCACTGGCATCCTGGGTCAAGATTGGTTGGAGAGGAGAAATCCACACATTGACTTCCAGTCCAAAAACCTGACGATTAGGAAGGTAATGAAGCAGTGGCAGCACCAGCAAACGTCACCAACGCCCAGGCTGCTCCGCGGGAAGAAGAACCCACCTCTTGCACTCAAAATTCCGAATCAGAAGATAGCTCTGGGGAGGAAGAGGAGGAGGAGATTGCCCTCCAACCCCTTCGCTCTTACCCTCTAGAAAGCCGCACGCAGAGCCGCGCCAAACGACGCGCTCAAGGACAGGAGCGACGCGCTAAGGAGCGGCAGCTACAAGCAGATCGCAACCTGGAGGGTGGGTGGTACTTTGGTCCGGATCCTCTTTCTCAGCCTGCACCACCTCGCACCAGACCTATCCGGTCTAAGCAGCGCGTACCTTTGCATCATCCAGTACGAGCAGCCATCTGTGCGCATCTGCGACGCGATGGTCAAGTAATGTGGAACCAGGACAGCCAGCTGACTGCGGTTCGGGACAAAGAGGGAACGCTGCTATTGGTGTTCTGGGCCTTGCTGAAGGGACAGCGGGTGCGCGTGCTGGTGGATTCTGGTGCCTCGGATGAATTCATCTCCGGTGAGTGCGTCAAGAGATTGAACCTCACGGTTCGCGCTAATGGGACGCCGCTGAACGTTACCCTCGCGGATGGGTCAGTGCAGACTTCTGCGCAAGTCGCTTACGGCAAGCTGACAGCGGAGACTTCAGAAGGAACGTACTCCGAGGTCATCAAGATGCGAGTACTTCCTCTGGGCATCAAGGTGGACATTGTACTTGGAGGAAGGTGGTTGAGACACCTCTCGCCGGTCACGCTGGACTATGATGGGTGGGGATCAGTCAAGTTTCGCCATCATGGCAAATCTGTGCGGATACGGGGATGTTCGCCGGGGCGTAGCTCCACGCGCAAAGGCGAGAGAACCGCCATGGCTCTGGAACCGATGGTAATGTTATCAGCGGCCCAAGCGACCAAGGAGATCAAAGCCTATCGGCGCAGATACGCGGGAATGGACAGCGCCGCGACGCCACACGACATCTTAGTGGCCTATGCGACACCTTTGGTAGGGACTTCGATGTTATCAGCGGTGGCCACCAGTGAGAATTTAGAGGACCCTTCCATCTCCCCAGAATGGAGAAAGAAGTTTCAAAAGTTGATCGAGTCCTTTTCACCTCGAGTAATTCGCGAAGCGCTGCCCAACTTTGACGCCCTGCGAAAAGATGAAGTGGCCCATGTGAGACTGCAAGAGGGCTGGAATGGCATCGCGCCCGCTAAGAGACCCTATAAGATGTCCATGGTGGAGCTGACTCAACTGCGGGAACGCCTGGATGGACTCCTGAGCAAGGGATATATCAGGCCTTCCTCAAGTCCGTTCGCTGCACCAGTGCTGATGGTTCCCAAGCCTAGGAAACCTGAAGTACTCAGAATGGTCTGCGACTTCCGAGCCATCAACAGCCTGACCGTCAAGGACAAATATCCACTTCCCGACATTCAGCAGTTGTTCGACTCCATGCACGGGGCCAAGTACTTCTCCTCCTTCGATGCAGTCGATGGGTTCTGGCAGATGACCATGGCTCCTGAGGATGTGGAAAAGACTGCGTTCACTTCCCCCTATGGCTCGTATGAGTGGTTGGTGATGCCCATGGGGTTGACCAACAGTCCTTCCTGCTATCAGCGACGCATGCAGCGCGCTCTGGGACATCTTCCTTTTGCAAGAATATTCCTGGACGACTGCATCCTCTTCAGCAACACCTTGGAGGAGCATCTCTCCCATCTCCAGCAATTTCTCGAAGTCTGTGAGATCCTGGGCATCTACCTCAAGGAGTCTAAGTGTCAACTACTGCAGACCCAGATACGCTTTTTGGGGCACGTCATCTCACGTGAAGGAAGTCAACCTCAACATGACAAGCTGGCCGCCATCAGGGACTGGCCCGCTCTGGAAAACGCCACGCATGTGCGTCAATTTTTGGGGTTAGCTGGGTACTACCGACGGTACATGCTGGGCTTCTCCGAAGTAGCACAACCTTTGACCCAGCTCACTAAAGGGGATGTCGCTTGGCTATGGGGACCCATGCAGCGTTGGGCCTTCGAGGAAATTAAGAAGGCGCTATGTTCTTCCCCCACTCTGGCGCTACCCGATATGAAAGCGGCGGCTGAAGGACGGCATCCTTTCGTGGTACAAACTGACGCCAGTGGAGTGGCGCTGGGGGGAGTACTGATGCAAGACGTGGGAAATGGATTGCAACCTATCGCCTTTGAGAGCAGACAGTTTAATGGAGCCGAGCAGAACTACCATGCTGGCGAAAGAGAACTCTGTGCTCTCCATCACTGCACTACGCAAACTTGGAGACACTACCTCATCTGGACCGAGTTTCAATTGCAGGGTGACCATAAGCCCCTAGTCTGGTTAATGGCACCTGGACAACCTCTCAGCCGACGCCAAGCCCGATGGTACATGGATCTAGTGGAGGTAGGGGTACCCGAGATGGAGTACATCCCTGGGGCGCTACTCTGGGTTCCAGACGCTTTGTCCAGGCGACCCGACTACAAGGAAATCTCCGCGAGAGAAGGACTGGTAGAAGCGGGCTTTGTGCACCCGGTTACTGGGAAACCGCAGCGACCTCCCTCGGCCGCGAACACCGTCAGCAAGTTCAGACCGGCAGCTGGTAAAGAGTCTCGCCAAGGACGAGCTCCACTGGGAGTGGTAGATCCCAACAAGCTGAAGGAACGCAAGTCCAACAGCGCCAAGACCAAAGATCCTGACCCAGTCCTCGCGTACAGTGGGGCTCTCACCTGGATGGACTCCCCTCAACTCTGGCTGGACGCACTACATACCTTGCAGCTGGCCGAAACAGGGTACGAGGAAGCAACTCTGGCAGTTCAGACGCGCTCTGGCAAACTGACAGCTTCCTCGCCCCCTTCTCCCAGGAAGACCCCTGCTGATAACTCAGCGAAGCCGAAGTGCAGCGAGGCCTCCACCAGACTCCTGGAGCCCAGCGACCGACAGGACTGGAAGTTCAGGGCGGACATGTTCGATTTCTTGAGTCAAGAATATGGACCTTTCGAGGTGGACGCCTGTTGCGACTTGGGAGGAAAGAATCGTCAGTTTAATCGCTACTGGACGGACTGCCTGAAGGAAAACTGGCGAGGGTTGAACGTCTGGTGCAATCCTCCCTTCTCCTCCAACCATTTGACCATTGATGCCGTACTGAGGAAATATGTGGAAGAATGGCGTCTGGACCCGGAGAATACTTCGGCTTTTTTTGTCCTTCCTGATTTTCAGTCTCGCATGCCCCAGTGGCGGCAGTTGTTCAGATCTGCGGGAATGAGAGTGGAGTACATTATACCCACGCATGACGCTCAAGGAGAACCTGTGCAGATGTTCGCCGCTCCGGACGGAGCCCTTCTGGATCTTCCTTGGCCTCTGTTAGTGGTGTACGCCCCGCCAGCTCGACAGCGTGTCAAGCGGGAAAGGAAGACGAGTTCACCTCCTCCTATCGTGCGTACTGGAGAAGCGGCCAGCGTTCGAGACCTGCGTCAACAGATATCAGGAGGCCAGTTTCTCAAAGCGTTGCAAGCGGAATATGGGCGACCTGGTCCACTACAGACTTTGAGGAAGGAAATCCAAGAAGCTCCGCATCAACGCACTCGTGACTTCTGCGTGGTGGGAAATGTGTTGTGGAGGGTGAGCGCTAGACGCTATCAGTTGGTACTGGGAGAAGATTCACCGCTTCGCGAGGTAGTGCTGCAAGAAGCGCATGCATCTGTTTCAGCTGGACACGCGGGCAGGGACAAAACTCTGGAACGAGTACTACGACGCTTCTGGTGGAAAGGAGCGGCGGAAGATGTGGGATGCTGGGTTTCATCTTGCGCTACAGTAAAGACCCACCTATAAGAAAACCCACCTATAAGAAACCAGCCGCTGGATTTTTCAGGAAATTTTAAGAAAGTGTCGGGATTTAGAAAGTCCCTAGCCGCTAGGATTTGAGCAAAATTGTGGCACGATTTAAGAAAATACACGCTAGATTTCTACAGGCAAGTGTGTATTTCTGTTAATTTTAAGAAAGTCGGCATAGTGCATTCATGTGAAATTTACAAAAAATACCCAGGGATCGGATTTCGTTTAATTTTCCGTAATAAACGAAGAATAAACGAACGCTTAACAAGCGGGGGGCTTAGTAAGCACCCTCCCCTTTTGGCATTTGTAATAAACGATTTTCAATAGCATCAAACGTTATAATGTGCACATGGGAAAATTAACTGGCAATCACGAATTCGCGATGCATTATTAGTTCATTTCAGATTTGAAATATCACGTTCCACAGACACGAGCAGGCTCAGGGATCCCGGCTTTCGTAACCCCCAACTCAGCCACCAAATCTGCTCCCTCAAACCCCAAGACATCTGGCGAATAATCCATGCTCTCATGTTTTTCATCTGAAACACTTTCCCCTACTGGCCCAGATATAGTTGAAGACAGAAGTGCGCGCTTTTGTGCGGAATACTCGGTTGCGTCGAGGATCTCTTCCTCCAAAAACTGTCTTAACTCCTTCAGCTCATCGCAAACTGACTCACTGAAATTGTATACATATATACCAGATTGCTTCCCAAGCAGTTTCGTCTTCGCATTCTTAAAATCTGTCGCAGTGATTATGTCGTCACTAGCAGCTTGTTTTAGACGCCGTAATTGACTTTTGACTGTCGGGTCCATGGTTCGTCCGTTTGAAAGCTTTGTCTCGGGGTGAAAACACCTGAACATCTTAAGAAAGCGACCGCTACTTTTTGCTGAATCGTGAAACCGTAGAAGGCTTGTTTAAGAAAATCGGACGCTGGATGATTCACATACGAAATCTGCACCGCGATTAAGAAAAAATCGGTGTTTTGGAGCCATCCGATTAGGCAGAATCTGTGCCAAATCTAGAAATTGAACGTCGCTGCCTGTGAAACGGAGCCCCTCGATATTAAGAAGCCAGCCGCTACCCCCACAGCCCTGTTTTCTTATAGGTGGGTCTTTACTGTATCTGTCAAGCAGTGCGACCGAGAAATTCCTACCCGGATGGATTGCTGAACCCCCACACTATTCCTACGCGACTATGGCAAGTGGTCAGTGTGGACTTTGTCACCGGACTCCCAGTCACGGCGCGGAATCACGATGCCTTTGCTACTTTCACTTGTAAGCTCAGCAAAATGGTTCACATTATTCCATTGAACTTCCAGGACAGCTCCGCTGAGGTTATAGCCCGAATCTACTTTGACCACATCTGGAAACTACATGGCACTCCTATGAAGATTGTCTCCGACCGGGACCCTCGTTTTCAGGATACTATGTGGAAGGAGTTGATGAGACTTATGGGAACCAAAGTGGCCTCCACTACGCCTTACAACCCTCGTTCGGACGGACAAGCTGAACATACCAACCGCGTAGTAGAAGACATGCTACGGTCTTTCGTAGGCAGCAATCCGGAGGACTGGGACTTGTGGTGTGCTAACGTAGAGTTCGCCATAAACGATACGCGGAGCGATGTAACTGGCTTTACCCCGTTTGAGTTGGTTTTGGGGCACTCTCCTATGTCGCAGCTGGACCTGTTCCTGCAAGCGGCTGCGGGACAACACTCCAAGCGTAAGGGTGGAGAAGGTACCGCACACGAGATGGCTAGTAAATTCGCGGCTCAACTGGAGGACGCCCGCACTAAGCTGGAACTGGCGCAGCAACGCCAGCGACATCAGTTTGACCAGCGTCACACCGCCAAATCCTTTCAGTTGGGAGACTTGGTCTGGGTAGATGCCAAACATCTCACTGAAAATATCATGAACCGCGAATCCTTCAGGAAGCTGGGACCTCGCTGGCACGGGCCATTACCCATCACCGAGAAGTTCTTCAGTGACCAGCAGCGAGAGCTACCCGAAATTGACAGAGGCGCCCCGGTGGCTTATCGGCTCAAGTTGCCCCCTAAGTGGCGTATCCACGACGTCTTTGCGCAGCATCGCCTCAAGGAATACCGCACCGCGGATGAAGCTTTTGCGCTGCGTCGGCAAACACCTACTCCTACCAAGGTTCTCGTGGATGGACAATCCCAGACACATGTGTCTAAGATTCTGGCTCGAAGAGTGAAACCTACGAGAGGAGGTAAGGAAGTAGAAGAATTTCTGGTTCGCTGGACTGGGTACTCTAATGCTCATGACTCCTGGAAGACTCGCGAGTCGTTGAACTACGGGGGTGAACTCGAACAGCTCACAGAGTTTGAACAACTGAGACTATCCCGAGAAGGACAAGCCCGCGAAAAAGCCTTACAGGAGGTCAGAATGCAGCGGAAGCAAAGGCGGGAACGCGCCAGAGCTCTAACCTTCCTGGACACCTCTGATGAAGGGGAACCCCCTTCTCTGGACAACTGCCTACCTTGGGAACAATACTGTCGCTCCTATGACGCCTTTGTGACGCATCTGGCTCTTCTGGACTCTGTGGTCTCGACACGCGAGTTGCGACTACTAGTACTTTTCAGTGGTACAGGTAGTGTGGAGAGAAGTTTCCTGTCATGTTATCCGAAGAGTACCGTGGTCACCGTAGATCATGATCCTCGCTGGCAACCTACCTACGCTGAGAAGGTTCAGGACTGGGACTTCAAGCGTTACGCGCCTGGTTACTTTGACGTCATCTGGGCTAGCCCACCGTGCACAGAATACAGTCAGGCTAAGACCACTGGGGTGCGACAACTGCGACAGGCTGATGCCTGTGTACGCCGTACGCTCCAAATTTTCGACTTCCTCAAACCCAAGCATTGGTTTATGGAAAATCCGATGGGCAGGTTTCCCTTTGCGCTGCGATTTCGACCTGTAGTTCGCCGGTTACCTACTCCGTTGTATTGCTCTTACTGTATGTATGGCACTGGCTACCGCAAGCCTACTTGCATCTGGACACAGTCGCCTCCTCCAGTGGACCTGCGGTACTGTACGATGGATACTCCTTGTCTTCACCAACAGACTCTGGGATCACATCCGGAAACTGCTCAACTGGGGCCTCATCCTGGGCAACAAGGAGCGGGAGTCTCCGCTGCTGTATACCCTCTGCCCTCTGGATTGCTTCGCCAACTCTTCGAGCACTTGTTCGATCAGAAAAGCATATCACGCATTCATAAGCATGGCTGATCTGTGTCTGGATCTTAGCTGCTGTACAAATGACTCTGAGTTATCATCTCTTTGTACTAACAAGCTAAGAGGGGAGGAGTTGTGCCAGGGAACACTAGCCATGCCAAGCCATTCGATTGGCATATTGTATTTACGCGTACTGGGGCAGCGAAATGGCAATGGGCTCGGAAGGGGACTCTAGAGCCATTGACTTCGTACTATGGGGAGCGAAAGCCTGGGCTCGATTATAGCTGGCAGCATATTATCGTCCACCCTTCTGGTGCGCTACGCCGCTGGGAGCGTAATAGGAGCGGCGGCTGGTTTCTGGAAGACGCCACTATAGTGAAGGCGCCGGTAGCGCCATTCTCATTACCGCTCAGCGTTGGGTACAATCAGACGAGTGTGAAACGTGACGATGATGACTATCGTGGAATTCCATACACGGGGCGTAAGGCTGTACAATCGACGCCTACGAACAGTGACGATTCGGGTACAGGCGCTGTGACCTGGAGTACGGAGAAGCTACCAGATTCGGATGACCCTGATGACGCGAGTGTCATAGACAGTAAGGAGAAGCTACCCGATTCGGATGACAAGGATGACGCGGGTGTCACAGGCAGTAAGCATGACATGGATACTGCCAGTCCGAAATGGGAGCCTGCCTCGCCTGAATATGATGACACCGAGGATGACGTCAGCGAGTTCGATGACTTGGTAGCTGACGATGCCGAAGAACAAGCTGAAGCTCGAAAGTTGAAGAGACTGGGACTGCAGTTGATCATGGATGATAAGGGTGAACTTATCTGGGTGCCAAAGGGCACTTCCCCGACCTCACCCGTTCAGCCAGAGGATCAGCCTATCACCGAGCAGAAGTCTGAGGCCATATCTGAGGATACCCCAGCCTCTGTGGTGGAGACTGTTCAAGTACCATCGAAGGAACCAGCTGGGGTGTCCGAAGAGACGAAGAGGCAACCCAGGAAATATCCTGCCTGTTGGACTGCTGAGTACATAACTCATTTGAAATGCACCTTAAGCAGTGACAGTGATGACGAAGAAGTGCTTGACGTGGCTCCTCGTAGGAAGAAGGCAAAGACCAGCAAGGGGCAATGAAATCAACTGTCTTGATTAGGATTGTCCAAATGCAGATTCTCTGATTAGGATTTGTATAGGTGGCAGATGATGATATGCTAGCCGACATGGGACAGATCGATTAGAGATATGAACTGCGCGCCTTGAAAGTATAAGACTTGAATTCTGCCCATTTGGAGGCTGTTCTAACTTGAAGTAACTATTTGGAGGAGCTGTTGCTCAACCTGTTAATTTACTGGTCAATCTTTCCTGCCATAAAGATATTGCAATTGCTTGAATTGTAGCCTTGTTCACTCCTCCTCTGTTAGGAGGTCCCAGTCGTCAGAATCTATGGTCTCCCTCAACGCCTGCACACGCACATCAACGAAGTTCTCCAAGTTGAACTTCTTTTGCGTTATACAGCGGTCGGACATGGTGCTCTTAGTAACTACGAGTATCTTGTTCATGACACGCCGGGCTGCAGTACTCGGGTGGAGGGTGGTCACCGCCTTCTCAATGTCCTCTAGTCCCTCTTGCAATGTCTTCTGAATACCCATAGCAGTCCCATCTGCAGAGTCTTTTAAGTATCCGGTGTACACCCTTGATTTACCCTGAGGGGTTTTGACAATCCACTGACCACCGTTGTACTTATCCTGCCACTTGGACGTCCCGTCCGTGCTATGCGTAGCGTGCTCTAACGCGGGATCCGTCAGTACTTCTCCTCGCTGCATCTGAGCAAGCCCGAGACACTCCGCGTACATCTCGCGACAAAGACTCTTTCGAGGAAGGTCGCCAACTTCCCTCCCCACAAACCTTCTAAGCACAATCCTCATCGTTGGCTCGATTCGCTCTGCAGCGACATTTTCGGCCAACAGATCATAATAGGTCTGGCGGACAAAGTCGACATATTGTCCACCCTTGTATGTGACGATCTCGTTTGTGGATGAGAAGTCATCAATCTGTGCCAACAAGTCTGCGTTCTCCAGGTGGAGATATGCGTTCTCCTCCGATAAGATTGCTGCCTTCGCCTTTGCCGCAGTGACTGCAATTGTCTGTTTCCCCTGACGGTGATACGATACTGTAGGAGCTTTCGCTTCTGTTCCAGCCTGCCACTTGTGCCACTTGTGACAGCGACCTTCTTCCTGAGCGCGTTATGCTCAGCCTCAAGTTCGGCTACACGATCAACTCTACGCTTTTCGGACTGCCGCGCTGCCTTAGTAAGCCGAGTCAGCTCATCCCTGACATGCTCCGGACTTGTGAAGTGTTTGGTACCCCCTCTCGTTGTCCCTCGCACCGCTGACACCGTGGCCAGGGTTTGCTCAATCAAGCAATCCGTGTGTGTGTGAACTTCCTCCATCTCCCGTTCCTGTCTCTTATTAACTCCCGGAGCTCACGTTTGTGCGCTCGTGCCTCTTCCATCCTAGAAGTCTTGCACGCGTCGAGTTCCTCCTGCAAATCGGCCTTCGCAGTATTGGCTCTAGAAGCCAATTGTTTTCGGGTTCGCTCCAGTTCAAGTGATACTTTAGCCACTTCGGCTTCTCCTTCACTCAGCTGCTTCTGTGCCAAACGGAGGTGTTTGGTGTGTACTGTTTCCTGCTTTTTCAGTGTCTTCTGTAGAGCCGTGTGTTTGGATTTGTGTTCTCTGGCGGCTCGCTTTTCGGAAGCAAGAGTGTGCTTCAAAGTCGCGTTGCGGCCCCTTTCAATCGACAACGCCTCTTCGGTCCTGAGCAAGTCAAGGGACGCTGATGCAAGCAGAGCCCTTGCCTCGTGTGCTGCGCCCTCACTGGCTTGCAAAACGGAGTCCACTCCCATCCCGGCTTCAATCATGTAACTGTGTTCGCATGCTTGATGGAAAGCTATCTCTTCTTTCGCCCGAAGGAATGATAACCTCCTAGGCAACAGCTCAAGGTCCCCGGCTTGAATCGTAGCCTGGACGGATGTCGACGGCAGCCGTTCAACCGAAGCATCAGGCGTATCACATCCCCTCATGGAAACACCTAGTGAAGGGATGACTTCATCAGGAGATTCGGCTTGCCCACCGTGTGTGAAGGGGGTAGTGTAAACCGGAGCGCCAACTTGTTGAAGAGATACCGGAAGACTCGTTGATCCCGCTGATCCAGTTTCAGCAACAACAGTGCCCTCCACCGTTTCTGCGAGCCGTGCAACGTGAAAAACCCATGCGCAATTAACATACACGCAGAATATTCCGAGCCCAAGTGAAATAAAAGGCTGGAAGAAGACTGAAGAAATGCCGAACTTTGAAAGTGCTTAAGCATCATCCATGTGTGTTGCTGCGCGAGGGTGATCAGTGAGTGATACCCACCGTGTGTGGAGGGGGTCTCAGTGTAACCCGGAGCGCCAACTTGTTGAAGAGATTCCGGAAGACTCGTTGATCCCGCTGATCCGGTTTCAGCAACAACAGTGCCCTCCACCGTTTCTGCGAGCCGTGCAACGTGAAAAACCCATGCGCAATTAACATACAAGCTTGGGTGCGTCGAACACACTTCCTAGACAAACGACGAACGTTAGGGACTATACACGCACACAGGGAAAGAATAGGTCACGGCGATATGACATGGTGGCACCAGCAGTGGCATCGTGCATTACCTGTTCTTACTTGCCCCTTATCGGAAACGTGCCTCATAGGTTTTGCAGGTTTGACCTTGAACTTTGCATCCAGAAGCTTGTCTACGTGAGTGGCGCTGCGTGGGAATAACAGACCCCGAAGCAAAGGCTCGATCCTGCTCGCATAGAAAACATCGCGGCGTTCGATAGTCGTGTTTGTGAGCCATTCCATCCAACCAAAAAATACCGGATTGTCTGAGTCTTCGGTGTACACCTCGCCTCCAGCTCCTTTCGACTGATACCATAACTGGAGAACGAAGCCATTCTTCACAAGAAAGCCTCCATGCTTTCCGCTGAATAGATTAGGGGGGACGGCAGCTGATGACGGAAGTTCCCCACGACATAGCACGGCAGAATATTCCGAGCCCAAGTGAAGTAAAAGACTGGAAGAAGACTGAAGAAATGCCGAACTTTGAATGTGCTTAAGCATCATCCATGTGTGTTGCTGCGCGAGGGTGATCAGTGAGTGATGCCAGCACCACGCAGGGTTTAACCCGAACCTGCGTATTGCACCCAACCTCACATAAAGCACGTCACTATCTGAGTCGCGTAGAATCTGGACTTGATATTGCCAAAAAATATGGGGCAACGAGCCACAATGACACCCCTGTGTTTACTTCGTACCAACGCGAAGCCCTCCAACCTCTACATGCGAAAATTTCAAAATTTTCAGGGAGCTTTGACTCACTTGATGAAACTAAGCAGTGAAGGTATTATCTGAAAGGTATGGTCCTGAAAAATTGAAGAATAACGATGTATACAGCCATATCAAAAGGACTCAGATAGTGACGACACACGAACATGGGTTTTTAGCACCCCCGAATTTTCTTGGAAAATGAAATTTCTGAAAAGGAGAGAAACCAAGTTCGATGGCACACTTTTTCCAGTGGTGGGACCGTCTAAATCGCATGCGATCGAGCGATGGCGTCTCTAAGGTAAGGTCCATGTAGCTGTGTATCCCGCCCTGTTCGGTTTTGGTTTCCATTCCATTTCCATATTTTCATTTCCAAATTTCCATATACGACCGTACGATGCCCTGATTATCGGCGGCCCAAATCGCTGCGCCGCGGACTGCGCCGCGGCAGCATACTCATGAAATTTCGCTAATATGATATTAGATATTGATTCTCATACACATTTATTACTACGCGGCTGAGCATTAGGATCGTAGGATATGCCTGAAAATTGCATCGTTTCTGACGTGAGCAGTTCAACTAACGGTGCGATGTACTCTAACGCTTGTCACAAACTGCGTGATGGGCCGATGATGGCCGATCCGATCGCTCTATAGTAGTTTCCGTGCACAGTGTTTCTCTCCGCTCGAGCCAAGCTAACAAGAAACAAATGTTGCAGGCAAGTTCACATCACAACGCGCGAAAAATAGAGAATAAAGGAAAACAACCTGAGACCTGAGAATTTCTATGATCATCAACTGAGACGTATCGAATTTTGAGACACAAATTCTTAGGATGTCTGAGAGACCCGTTTCGCGCCGTAAGCCACCCGAAGTTCCCAAGAAGTATGGAACCAAACGTAGCTCGCAAGAAGCGGACGCGAGCAGCTGTAAGAGCCGTGCTACCAAGAGCCACCACAACGAACCAGCAACCCGCGGAATAGCAGAAAAAACGCAGCGTCCAAGAAGCTATGTGCGACCAGGGCTCCTTGCACAATTTGTCAAAGCGCAGAGATACGTTAAAGTGAGAATCTTGAGATGTAAAAAACCTATCTGGGTGGCAAGTCCTTTGAGGCTGTTTGTCTTCCAATAAATACTTTTGACACAGCCACTTATTCCGTCTGTATAGTTTGTATTTTTATGTTAGAGTGACCGGCGTAAGTTTCGAGGTTTGGGCTGAATTTTCACTCACCAATAATTTCGATTTGCGCAGTCAAGCTCGGCAACTGGTTTCCCCCGTATAGCGAGTGATATTCGAGACAGGCTGGAGCAACCAAAAAGACTAATTGTGGATACTGCTTATGCGCCAATTTTGGCGGATATACTTAACCAGCGTAAAAGGTAGGATCTATCACTGCGCTTGAGTGTTTCTGTCGGCCTTTTCGTCTTTGCATAATTCGGGCGCTTCTGGCAAGTTCCAGTCAAGTAGTCCGCCTTGAATAGGGCATTCAGCCATGCCTTGGTAGTTGACAGCTGCGTACACCTGCTTTTCAGGCGTGAGTGGGGTGGCGATGTCGATGGGGACCGACCTTCTACTTCATCCAGGAGCGAGGATCTCATGTCTCTTCCTTGCGATTTGTTGGTATGTTTCCCCGTGATATGATATCGCACGTAGGTTGCGGTGTGATGTCTTGCGCGCAAACCTGAAGGATATTAAACGGAAGAGTGAGGGCTTTCTCAGATGAAAATAGTATGCAATCTCCGGCACAGCGAGCTGCAGCCACTGCTGCGAACGTGCGTACGGCTTCGCCACGCGGTAACTCCCACCTCCGAAGATCACTTGAAGGATTATTCCTCAAACTCGTACGCTCTTTGAAGGTTCAATTCAGTTCCTTCGTTTTACGTTCCGCTTCGTAAAAAAAAGTCAGCCACTCACCCTCCTCGAAGCTGGGAGTCATTTGAGGCTGTTTCTGCAACACTGCATTTTCAAAACTAGCCTCAACGCTGATTCACAATTCAAAGGTGTTTTTCAGGCAATGGCCGCGATTGTGGTTCACTTCAACTTTGTGACCCCCGAACCTGCAAACTCCTTCTCGTTTATGGTACAAATCTCCGGCCACAGCCCGTGTCTCCCGGTGGCATATACGGTGGCATATACGGCTCCGCTGAAAGTCGTAAAAAACCTCATTACTGATGCTTATTTGTGTTTTGCACCCAAACTTGTGAGCGGTTTGATGCACTGCATAGTGCTTAGAGCTGTCGCGACAGTTTTGGTGACAGCTACGGCAGTGCTCCCAGTTCTCTCTTGCGACTGTCTGCTGTTGCATATCAAGCCCAGAAACGGCGACAAACATACGAAGTGCACTGTCAGCATCGTTAATCGAGTTACACCTTACGGCACTCCCTCTCAAAAATCGGCTCGCAGCGCACGGTCACGAAAAGAAACTTCTCGCTTCCCTGCACTCATATGAGACACTTCGAACACGAGGAAGTGCTTCTTTTCTATCCGTCTAACCAAGATCTGTGAAGCTTGACCTGACTAGAGTCAAAACACAGCAAATGCGGGAATACTTCGCGGAGGGAGGATATAACGGAGCAAATCATAATCAAGACTAAGCCAACATACCATCCGTTGTGTCCTGTAGCTTTCTTCCTAACCTTCCCAAACAACACGTCTTCTTTGAAAGTATGCCGGTTGCTGAAGGCATAAACAACACAGCCAAGAAGTGTTGCCGAACCCATCAGTCAGCCGGTTGTGAGTGCTGGACCGACGGAAGTCGAGTTGTCTGTTCACCTGGGGCTGTGCAGGTGGGCTCGCCACCTCCGGCTTTTGCTGCGGCTGCAGTAGCTGCGTTCAGAGATAACCCTATCGCACCACCTCGCGCGCGAGGGAAGCGGCGACACCGCAGGTACCTGAGCTGAAAGGCCGTTGTTGTGCTAGTACACAGAGCTTTGCTTTTGCTACGAGCAACGTGTGAATCACGCGCATTCGCCTCACCCGAGGGCTGACGGCATGGAAGTCCCAGTGCGGACACAAGCTTGTGGAGCCTGAGTCGGGGCGCTGCGTTACAACACGAGGGCTGCAAGTGAAGGATAGCTCCTTTTCACGCCCGAGGCATGCCACTGTGGAAATGCACCATGTCACGAGTGCGAGACTCGCAAAGCCCGAGACGGGTCGCTGTGGCGCGACAGACCGAGCCGAATTGATGAAGCGAGAAGTGGCGAGCGACACAACCCCGTTTTGTCACCTCCTTCTCCATCGCCTCTGTTGCAGTCCACTCTGGCTCTGAGTTATTGTGTCGTGTTTGTGCTCAGACGCCCACCAGTCAACGCCGCACGGCCGACGAGCACTGCAGACTCCTCTTCGGGTGGAAGCAGTAGTCTTGGCAGAGCATTGTCCTTCTCCGAGGTCATGGAAGCCCAGACGACCCCAGATCCAGACGAGATGCCCACCACTTGATAGTCGGAGCTAGATTGATTGAACTGGACCTGTGCAAGTTAGTCACGGCGGTTTCTACCTGAGCTCTGATCTGTAGTAAAAACATAGTCTCTTCAAAAGCCTCCCTCTCGCATAGCTAAGGCAGCAAGGCAGCGGTCTTTGGGAGCGAGAGTTTGTTAGCAGCACGTCGGCCACAGATCCATACTGCCAAAGTGCAGGGAAATGCACAGCCCCGGCTTGCCGTGGTGGATAGCATAGATATCCAGCTCACGCTTTTGGCGCTTGTATAGTAGTGTTATAGTTTTTGTTGTAACAATATCCGGATCAGTGAGAGCGTGAGGCTTAGCGGCGGTCCTCAACCTTCCTGCAGGAATTTAATAAAATTGGTGTTCATTCAGGGCAGTAGCAAGCAAGCAGTGGCATTCGCTTGTTTTGCCACAGCTGAAACTTTGAAGATGCACATTTCACAACATTGAATTGGCATGACATAAGGGTTCATATCCCGTATGGGTCCCCTTGGACCTCTGCTGTTTATATTTTAGAGCCAAAGCAAATTACTTACCTTGCCTTGCTTTAAACAAACAAACCACGAATGGCAGAGCTGAATGATGACATTGCGTCAGCATCATCTGTCGGTCATGACCATGACTAGACATGACCGGATTATGCGTCGAAATGATAGGCATCACGTTCACATACGATTCGAGAAAATGTTCAGGTGAACACGTCGGCACTTTTACCACACCGTTTATACACGTATACACGTCAGGGTTCATGCGAAACATGCTATCATTAATTATTCATACAATACTATAAATAAAACCAATCCTTTTGAATGTACTTGTGTCACAAGAATATTTGTATATGAAATCAGAATCGCATTTATATGGAATCATGTAATCAGATCTTGCTTCTTGCATGTGCAATTGTGCATGTGCATGCAATCTAGCGCTCTGAGCTCATGAGCTCATCACATACGGTTCACAGTGTATCCGAGCCCTGTGAGTATAGTAGTAAGAGAGGTTTCTTCTTCCAGGTCGAAATAATACATGACAAACGGTTTGCCGCTGACTTTGACGATGCCTTCCATGAAATCAGGGAATCTCTGTTTGAAATATGCTTTGCACCGTGAAAGCATAGAGTTTGCAGAGAGCCAGGTTTTTCACCATTGCGCCGCAGAGACCTTCTAATTCGCGCACACAGCGTTTATTGCCTTTGTAACCTGCATCATATTCACGAATCTCATACCTGCTAAGTCTGCAGCGCTGCTGACATTTTTCCACCGCAAATTTAGACTCGCAGGGCTCATGGCAATGGCATAATTGCATATAACTTGTCCTCCGGGTACAGTCTAAGATTGTATACTTGGACCTGTTGTCCTGCCCTGGGTTAAAAAGTGGAGCAGCCACTAAGATCCGGCAACGCAGATATAGGGAAAACATTGCGAACCTCTATCATGTCCCTTCCATTCGTCGGAAGATTTTAGATTTAACGGTGGCGTTGACGATTACACCAACCCATCCAAAGACGAGAGTTTTCTTCAATCTCACCATATTCAGCCTTGAAGGTGTGGTGAGGTACAGCGCACAACGTTAGTGTAGGCTCATCAGATCGCTCCTTGCGGTTGTTGTTAGGTGACTTAGTTGGCGACACTTTCAAATTTTAAGTGTTGTACCAGCGCATATCTGATAACTTAAGTTCTTTCTTTTTATTTTCTTTATTTTCTTTTATCTTTCTTCTTTTCTTTTTACGTTTTCTGCTGTTTTTGGTGTGAATATTAGCTATCCAACTTTATACTTCACATTTTCTTATTCATGACAAACACTGGCTACCCAGCCTAGTATTACAATCACTTTTCCGATATATGTATGGTCTCGAACCTACTACATCATATCCTTATGTATAGTCTTGGCACCATGCCTAATCCTAACATGTAAAACTTGCTTGTTCCTTAATTCATTCGATCAACACTAACTGAGGTTCACTTTTCCCAAGCTTCCCTTTCAACATGTTGCTCTTTAACAATCACTAGCAAGATTCCTAGATTGACATCTGTCATCGGCCAATTACCAGCAGCCCATGCCTGATTCTGTTACTCCTCCACCAATCATCAGGCAGATCATGATACTTGTATTGCCATTGCAGATGTTCTCCTGGAATCTACCATGAATCATTTCATTACAGATCTTCTCCTGAAATCTGCTTTGTCATCGATTATTTTCCCCGCTCGCTCACTTATGTGAATATCCGATAACTCCCCAATATTCGCGAGTGGAGCATGCACGCTCGGGGCATACGCCTCGGGGCATACCCATGGGGCATACACCTTGCCCCATGGGGCATACCAATGAGGCATACGCCTTGGGGCATACGCCTTGGGGCATACGCCTTGGGGCATACCCCTGGGGCATACGCCTTGGGGCATGATCCATCCCCGGACTACAACCCACGAGTGTCACCCGTTGCTGTCCTCCACCATTTGCTCGCGTGTTGAAGGAGACGGAACCGTGACTGGCATAATCCAACGTGACCGGGGAGAGACTGCGAAGCCACTTACCCCCCAACACCACGTCTACTTGGATTCCTAACGGCAAGACTCGCAGAGCCATCCGCTTCTCGCAGTAGTTTACTCCCGACGCCGCGTGCGCGGTGAACTTGGTGTACGCCACCTCTCCAGCGGTCTTTACAGACCCATCTGCAAGTGTGACCTTCATTGGTGTCCCTGAGCGCACTGTCAAGTCGCAAGTACGGGCACATTCCGCCGAGATGAAGTTGTCCGAGGCGCCTGAGTCCACCAGCACCTTCACTCGATGTCCACGAAGGTAGGCATAGAACACCAGGAGTAATGTCCGAGAGGGCCCACCGCCGGCTCCACCGCCGGCGGCAATCGAGCATGTTTACCAGGGCGAGTCGGAGGCTTCCGACGCCGGTGACATGATGCCGGTGGACCCCATGCACGCGCACGAGCCCGACCTCTGCTTTGCGGACAAGATCGCGCGGATGGGGGGACTCTCGATCACGGCTGCGGGCAAGGACTTCGCGATGCGGTACATGCACGCCGAGTCGGAGACCGACCCTTGCGACGGCGACGTGGACGACTCTGCAACTGGGTGTAACTCTATTGACGGTGAGGATGCGGTCCCGCGCCCTGCAGCATCTCGTCCGGGATGCGGTGCACCGCCTTGGGGGTTTGCCCGCTCTTCGGCGATTGCGGTAATGCTTTGTGCGTTATTTTGTGTGTGCGCCACCGCGGCGCCGCTCACAGCTGCCGCCCCTGGCGAGGCATGTGCACCGGACCACACCGGCCTGGAGGTCGGTGGTGCTGCTGGGACAACCAACAACGAGCCTGCATTCACTTTTGCGGCGCCGGCTGCTATTCCGCCGCATCGGCAGACACGGTATCGGGAGCTGCGACAGGGGTTCCACACTCTCCGCAATGTCCCGCAGCCGCCATGGCTGTATAATCCCGACCCTGATTATGTTCCACAGTCACCACCTTACCCGTCACCACCGTACTCGTCCGTTGACGAGGAGCAGAGCTCTGGAGACCATGCGGCTGTGCACGACGATCGACAAAATTCAGATTCCTTTTCTGGCTCTACGAATGATTCAATCACGGCATCGACGTCTTCAATTCACAACACCATGACTGTGCTGCGGGCCGGCACAGCAGTGCCCCCGCCAACTAGTGGCTAGCAAGTTAATCATGCCGCTCCTGCACAGTGAGATTGACCGTAGCTGTATGTGCAGAGGGGTCCGATCACGGACCGGTTTCAGATTTACAACTCTTGACTGGGAACCGCCCTGCCAGAAAGGACAGGCCTTCCCTTAGAGCCCAATTTCCACCGCTGTAGATGGTGTTTGTTCACGGGTTTCACCTTCGGCTAGCCAGTCACCACACTAGGTGGTGTGCTGGAACAGTCACACCGCTTGCTTTGTGACTCTTCCTATAGTAGTGTGTATGACTGTCACCCGAACCCGAACCCTAACTGTTTATGCCCGTTATATCGGGTTAACTTATCAACTTTATTACATTCTGAGAAAACCTTCGCTGAGTGAATATATCCCGAGTCCTAGGGGTATATCCAACAGTGTGTAATTACTGATCGATGTCTGGGGTGTATCCGTTGTTAGCCTATGTGCTAGGACAACATACTGTGTCATGCGCGGATGACTCAGCAGTGTCATACATGCTAGCAGTGCCATACGCGCCTTACGATATTAGCGCCCGAGACCCCTGTTGAGGAAGAGACCCCCCTTAGTGGGAGTACACAGTACTAGTGTACGGTGTAATAAGATGTCATAGTGAAGCACTGACACCTCATACTGCATGATACTGTAGTAGAAGCATCTGATAGGCTAATGGGACTTGGCCATGCTGACTAGGATTAACTCAGGGAGTTGAGTGAATAAGTAATGGCCAAGGCCAAAGAAACAGTTGAGTTTCCAAGAGTAAATACAGCCGACATGGCAAAAGATGTAATCCTAATTCTTATATGCAAGTAATATGCTGTAAGTCTAGACATAGCAGTCCTATGTCTAAAGAGCTGACCTAGCAGTACCTAGGCAGTTAGTTGGTCATTATATGCAGTCCATATAAGACCCCCATCAGTAGTTACAGTGCCTTGTGAGGTGCTCGCCCACGCCCTTCCCCACGGCGCCTTGAGAAAGCGTCCAGGCGTGGACCGCTTTTCTTTTGGGGGGGAAGAGAGCGCGCCGCGGGTGGCACACGATGACCACCGCGAGCGCGCCGAGCGTACCGCCACGAGGCAGCCGGATAGATGGCCGCTGTCTCGGGCCGCGTGACGCGCAGCTGCCCCACCAGGCACGCCATACTCATGGTGCCTAGGGGTGGCGCGCAGCGTGTGCACGGCGACCGGGCGCCATCGAGGCTCTTCGGAGGGGAGATGAGCGGGCCTGGGAGCGTCACACCGCACACGCGTGCCCCGGCGACGAGCGCGGAGCGCAGCACCCACGTGAGGGTCGCTGCTGAGGCCTGTGTGGCCGACGCTCCGGGCGAGATGGCGCCCAGCGATGGGACGCCTCGCCACACGCAAACAAAGGGGCGCCGCCCTTGTGCTCGTGTCGCTACAGGGTGAGCACAAGAGGTGCTCGCCCACGCCCTTCCCCACGGCGCCATGAGAAAGCGTCCAGGCGTGGACCGCTTTTCTTTGGGGGGGGGAAGAGGGCGCGCCGCGGGTGGCACACGATGACCACCGCGAGCGCGCCGAGCGTACCGCCACGAGGCAGCCGGATAGATGGCCGCTGTCTCGGGCCGCGTGACGCGCAGCTGCCCCACCAGGCACGCCATACTCATGGTGCCTAGGGGTGGCGCGCGCGCAGCGTGTGCACGGCGACCGGGCGCCATCGAGGCTCTTCGGAGAGGAGATGAGCGGGCTTGGGAGCGTCACACCGCACACGCGTGCCCCGGCGACGAGCGCGGAGCGCAGCACCCACGTGAGGGTCGCTGCTGAGGCCTGTGTGGCCGACGCTCCGGGCGAGATGGCGCC
>LGRX02008996.1:0-28058 GCA_001247695.2 Cymbomonas tetramitiformis
ATGGACCCGCTAAAGAATCACGCGGACCCACTTAATACCCACATGGACCCGCTAAATAATGAAATGGATCCGCTAAATAATCAAATGGACCCGCAAGACAATCATATGGACCCGCTTGATAATCACATGGACCAACGGAGTACTCACTTGGACCCGCTTAATAATCACACGCACCCGCTAAATAATCACACGGACCTGCTTAATGCCCACATGGACCCGCTGAAGAATCACGCGGACCCGCTTAATGCCCACATGGACCCGCTAAATAATCACATGGACCCGCAAGACAATCATATGGACCCGCTTAATAATCACATGGACCTGCTGAGTAATCATATGGACCCATCGAGCGAGCGCCCAAACGGGCGGGGTCCATGCTGGGTCCATGTGATGCATTCCCTACGGGTCCATGCGAGGTCCATGCGTCGCATGGACCCGTAGGAATGTCTGACCATCGGACCCATGTGGCCCTCACCGGTCCATGTGGGGTCCATGTGGGGTCCATGTGATGATAACTGAGTGGTCCCCGTGAAGTCCATGTGATTGTACCTACTGGTCCATGCGGGGTCCATGTTGGGTCCATGCGTCGCATGGACCCGTAGGAATGTCTGACCATCGGACCCATGTGGCCCTCACCGGTCCATGTGGGGTCCACATGCTACGTACACACTAAGAGGTATCACATGGACCCCACATGGACCCGTAGGGAGGGTCCATGTGAGGTCCATGTGACTGAAAACCGTATGGACCCCACATGGACCTTCAGTGGACCCCATATGGACCCCTAGGGAGAAATGTCTGACCATTTGGGGCATGCGAGGTCCATTCCAAGTCCACGGGGGTCCACGTGAGGTCCATGCGGGGTCCATGTGATTTGTGAATCACATGGACCCGTCCCTATTTGGTTGGGCAAAGGGCACGGCTTGTGCGGGATTGGTGGACGAGGTGTTCCTGACTCCCGCTCAGTTGAAGAAGTACTTGGTGTACGCGGAGACGCAGAAGATGCGCGGCAACGATGACCCGGGGATACAACCCGCCTGGCTCATGATGGCCGAGAAATCCCAAGGTGATACGACTTCTGCCTTTGCAGCGACGGCTGTCGGCACTGAGGACGCCAAACCTGCTGCGGACACTGAAGACGCAGAAGTGGACCCCGAGTGGACCCTCAAGTTCCAAGATTTCTGGGGTTCGGAGTATGAGAAGGAGATGACGACTGCCCTGCCGAACATCGATGGTCTCCGACATGATACCCAAGACGAGTGCCTATTCTACGAAGGGTGGGTATACCCACCGTAAGAGGTGCTTACGGTGGGTATACCCACCCGAAGGGTATCAATAATTACCGATGATTGGCTGCGAATCACGGCATGTCACCAGTGACCAACTTGTTCTAGACACTCCCGTGAATCTCTATGGAGCCTCCACATGCGCCAGAAATGACTTGATAACGGGCCAAACGAACCCAAATACCCAAACCCTAATATCATCGGAATGCACTGTGTATATAGTATATTTGGTGTGCATAGTACCTGATTTTGAATGTGCAAGTGTCGGAGGTCTGCGAGGTGGCAGCACATATTGTACCAAAAAGTACGTCGGTTATATACCAAAATCAAAGTACATATCGAAAAAATAAGTATATTGATGTTATACCAAGCTGCAGAAGTCTGCAAATAGAGTTGAATGGGTATACCCACCGTAAGCGAAGTTTTCTACCCACCGTTATTTCCCCAACTTCAAGGTTGTGTAATGTGCCCAAAACTTATCGGAGACGTGTAAATTAAGTTTTCCGTCCTTTAATCAACCTCTTGGGTCACATTAAATCCATATGTTTAACCCCCGCAACCTACTTGTGCGGTCGGTACGAGCTTGCAAAGTTTGGCGTTACGGTGGGTATACCCACCGTAATATTTTTAGAATAGGCACGAGGCCAACATTAACCTGGACCCTGAGTTGAGCAAGAAGGGGCCGCCTTGCCAGCGCATCTACAAGAAGTCTGCAGAGGAACTCCGCCAACTCCGAGAGCGCGTCGAGACCCTGATGTCCAAGGGCTACATCCGACCCTCGTCCAGTCCTTACGCAGCTCCCTGCCTGATGGTCCCCAAACCAGGGAACCCCAAGGAGCTGCGACTGGTGATCGATTACCGACTCCTCAATCGTCAGACAGTGAAGGACAAGTACCCCCTTCCGGACATCCAGATTATGTTCGACGAGATGCAGGGTGCGAAGTTCTTCTCCTCGTTCGACGCGGTGGATGGCTTCTGGCAGGTCCCGATGGCTCCAGGAGATATCGAGAAGACTGCCTTCACCACCCAGATGGGGTCATATGAGTGGTTGGTCATGCCACAAGGACTGCAGAACTCGCCATCTCAATATCAGCGACGAATGCAGCGGGCTCTGGGTCACCTTCCCTTTGTCCGAATCTTCATTGATGACGTGGTCGTTTTCAGCAACACCGCCGCTGAGCACTACGAGCACGTCAAGCAGCTGCTCCTGACGTGCAGGGAGAAGGGCGTTTTCCTCAAGAGGTCCAAGTGTCAACTGTTGAAGAAATCCTTGCGGTTCCTTGGTCACTGCATTTCCGCGGATGGCTGCAGACCCCAACATGACAAGGTGGCCGCAGTGAGGGACTGGCCCGAACTGGAAACGGTTACCCACGTCAGGCAGTTCCTGGGCCTGGCGGGGTACTACCGTAGATTCATTCACTGCTTCTCCGAGATCGCCCAACCCCTTACCCGGCTGACCAAGTCGGACGTACCATGGGAGTGGGGTCTCATGCAGCAGTGGGCCTTCGAGGAACTGAAAAAGGCCCTCACCTCGGCACCAGTACTTGCCTTACCCAACATCAAGGGTGCTGCAGACGGTACAGCACCTTTCGTGGTGCAGACAGATGCCAGCGGCATCGCCCTTGGGGGAGTACTGATGCAAGACAATGGTGATGGTCTTGGCCTGCGCGTGATAGCGTACGAGAGCCGTCAGTTCTCAGCCGCCGAGCAGAATTACCACACTGGCGAGCGAGAACTAGGCGCCCTGCACCACTGTACCACCGTCACCTGGCGGCATTACCTCATCTTTACCAACTTCCGCATCCAGGGCGATCACCGCCCCCTTGAGTGGCTGATGGAACCTGGCAGAGAGCTCAGCCGCAGACAGGCACGCTGGTATATGGATCTGGTGGAGGTGGGAGTCCCGCGCATGGAGTACATCAAGGGGGCACTACTGCTGGTGCCAGCCGCCCTGTCCAGGAGACCTGACTTCAAAGACAAGGACGTTCGTGAAGGGTTAAAGGAAGCAGGAGTGATTGACCCCACATCAGACCTGCCGAAAAACCCACTGGCAACGCTGGAGTCTGAGTGCTTCTCCAGTTCACCACCCGCAGCTCATCCCCACTGGGCCCAGACGGTCGACTGCTGGCTTTCAGCAGTGGAAACGCCTCTCCGTGGCGGAGCAAGCCATGGACCTGGGGGAGACCATCGCCCTCGTCAATCCTAAGCTCTATAAAGGGGCGAAGGGAGGTGACCTCGACTTCGACATGCCTGACTGGCCTGACGCCAAAGGCGCGAAGCCGACAGAAACTCCACACGAGTCCTCTGACCAAGCTCCACCCCAGATAAGGATAACGAGGAGCATGTCACGGGCTGGAAAAATTTCTACAACCCCAGCACCCCCACAGTCGGTGTCACTGAAGATGCGAACGCCTGCACCACGGGCTGATACATCGGCGGCGCCCACTGAAGAGACGCCAGCGAGCTCACCACCCCCACAGAAGGCGCCCCAGCGGTCAGTTCCACCCTCGGTCCTTCCCCCACAGAAGCGACAAGCTCGCCTCCCGGAGGACTCGCAGAATTGGCGCGTTCGCGCAGAGTACTCCTCGAAGTACATCGAGAAGTTTGGACCCTTGGACGTGGACGCTTGCTGCGACCTTGGCGGCCGCAACAGACAGGCGGATCGATTCTGGACAGACTGCCTTTCTGAGAAATGGAGGGGTCTCCGGGTTTGGTGTAACCCTCCATACAACTCCAAACACATTACTGTGGAGGCGATTCTGAACAAGTACATCACAGAATGGAAGGCGGACCCGGAGAACACTTCCGCGGTCTTCGTCCTGCCAGATCACCAGTCCAAACTCCCCGCGTGGCGTAAACTATTCAGAAAGGCCAATATGCAGATCGTGGAGGTCGTCCCTACCCACGATGACAAGGGCGAGCCCAATCAGTTCTTCGAGAACCCAGATGGAAAGGCCTTCGACCTTCGCTGGCCTGTCTTGATAGTGCACGCTCCTCCCGCCAAACCGCAGCCAGCACGCGTAAGACATCCGCGAACGACCCCCGCTGTGATAAGAGCGGGTGAGGCAGCGGACTTCAGAGACACGACCTCCCAGCAGTCAGACTCGAAGTTCCTGCGTGCGCTGAAGGCGGAGTACACCCGAGAGGGGTCACTCCGTTCGCTGCGGGAAAAGGTGAAGGCAGCGCCACACCAATGCCTACAGGACTTCAGGCTGGTGGGTGAGGTAGTTTGGAGAACTGCAGCAGGGAGATATCAGTTGGTGCTGGGGGAGGATTCTCCGCTTCGGGAGGTAGTGATTCGCCATGCCCACGAGTCATTGTCCTCAGGTCATACTGGAAGAGACAAAACTCTGGAGAGAGTGCTGCGACGCTTCTATTGGCGTGGTGCTGCAGAGGACGTGGGTACCTGGGTTGCATCCTGCGCGGTATGCCAATCAGTAAGACCGCGAGGAACTTACCCGGATGGATTGCTAAATCCTCACAGCATCCCGAACAGACCGTGGCAAGATGTCGCAGTGGACTTCGTCACCGGCTTGCCAGTATCAGAGAGAGGTAATGACGCTTTTGTGGCCTTCACGTGCAAGCTGACGAAGATGGTCCACGTCATACCGATGAACTTCGGCGACAGCTCTGCAGCCGTGGTGGCCAGAATCTACTTTGACTCGGTGTGGCGCTTGCATGGCGCACCTATGAAAATCGTCTCTGACCGTGACCCGCGGTTTCAGGATGCCTTCTGGCAGGAACTTATGAGGCTCATGGGTGTAAAAGTGGCTCGCACCACGCCGTACAACCCTCGGTCTGACGGGCAGGCGGAACACAGCAATAGAGTCATTGAAGACATGCTCAGGTCCTTCGTGGACGCTAATGTGGAGGACTGGGACTTGTTCACCACTAACGTGGAGTTCGCGATCAATGACTCCAGAAGTGAATCTACTGGCTTCACACCATTCGAGCTGGTGTTTGGGTTCTCGCCGCTGTCGCAGTTAGACCTTTTCCTGGAGGCCGCGCAGTCCACCGCTGGACGACGAACAGGGGGAGTAGGTACCGCACACGAAGTGGCCGCGAAATTTTCGTCGCAGCTGCGGGACGCCAGACAGCGGTTGGAGCTGGCTCAACAACGACAGCGCGAGCAGTTTGATCGCAGGCACGGACAGCGGGAGTATGCTGTTGGAGATCTGGTCTGGATAGAAGCGAAACACCTTACAGAGAAGGTAATGGATCGCTCCATCTGTAGGAAGTTGACCAAACGCTGGCATGGACCAGTCCCTGTGACCGAACGCTTCTTCAGTGATATGCAAATGACCATGCCAGAGGCCGACAGGGGAGCTCCAGTAGCCTACCGCCTACGCCTTCCTCCTCACTGGCGGATACACGACGTGTTCGCTCAACACCGCCTCAAGCCGTACACCAGCGGTCAAGACGCTTTCGCCGCGCGCGATCACTTGGCAGTACCTGAAGAGGTGGTACTAGACGGTCAGAAGGAAGCACACGTTGAGCGCATCCTCGCACGTCGAGTGCGGTCTGTTCGAGGTAAAGAGGTGGAAGAATGGAAAGTTCGCTGGACTGGATACTCCAAAGCCCACGACCAATGGAGGACCCGTGACAAACTCGAACGCGGAGGCCCACTTCAACAACTTCGTGAATTCGAGCAAGCGAGGCTGCGCATGGAAGCACAAGTTCGCGACGAAGCCACTCGGCGACGTGAGCAACGTGGCCGTCACTCTGCTCAAGCTGGGATGACACTGGCTCACCTCATCACCAATCCCTGCGATGAACTGGACCAGCTCGAACAGATGGAACATGATACCCCTCTGCCGTGGGAGCGTCAAGAACGCACGGAAGACGGGTCGTTGGCGCTGGTGACAGAGCTACTGGCGATCCAGACGGAAGCAACCCGCATGCCCAGAATTCTTGTACTTTTCAGCGGCACCGGTTCAGTGGAAAGAGAATTCCTAAATTGCTTCCCCACCGCTTCAGTGGTGACCCTCGACTCCGAGCACATCTGGCATCCCACTCATGTGCAAGACATCCTACAGTGGGACTACAAGCAATACCCGCCTGGGTTCTTCGATGTCGTTGGGCAAGCCCCCCCTGTAGACAGTACAGTCAAGCGCGCACCACTGGAGGACCCCCTGATCTTCCTCAGGCTGACAAAATCGTGCGACGAACATTGCAGATCATCGACTACCTGGAGCCAAAACACTGGTTCATGGAAAACCCCAGAGGTCGTTTCCCCAACGCGTTGCGGCTCGCCCCATGATGCGCCAGCTTCCTCCCCCGCTGGTGTGTACCTACTGCATGTACGGTACGCAGTACATGAAGCCCACCTGCATATGGACGAACTCAGCACCACCCACGCCCTTGCTACGTTGCACTGCTTCGACACCATGTGCGTGCAGATGGGCAACCGGTGCTCACCCAGAAACTGCTCAGCTGGGACCTCATCCGCAGCAGACTGGAGCGGGTCAATCGGCGAGCGTATATCCCGTACCAGCGCCCCTGCTGCGACAACTTTTCCGACATCTACGCCTCCGCAAGACTGAAGACCCGCTTTAGATTCCAAGCGTCACCCTCCTCCGTGAAAGTGGTGCCCTGGTAGCGGCAGGCAAGTTGTGTTCGAAGAGGAACCAGAGAACCTAAGAACTGGAAACAGAAAAGAATCAGAAAACCTAAGAACTGGAACTTAGATGGGTACCTTAGCGGAGTGATCCCAGGAGGTAGACCACTCCTAAGGGGGGGAGAGTTGTGCCCGGAGGCACAGCGTGAGCCGATATGCCTATGCGTCCGTATGTGTGTCATCGGGAGTAATCTGGGATTGGCACGATGACAGTGAAATTGGGCTTGAAATCACGATGAGAATGAGTACCAGATGTCCGGGGTATGACAGTATGACACTATGACAGTATGGCACTATGACACTATAGTAGTATGACAGTACTGTGGGGTGGTCATCGTGGCACTCAGTCAGACCCTCGAAGAATGGTCAGATTCGCATCGGGATCGGAAAGACAATGAAATCGAATATCAGATGTCGGGGCTATGACAGTATGACAGTATGACAGTATGACAGTACAGTAGTATGACAGTACTGTGTGGCAGTCACCGAGTCAGTCTGTCGACGTAACATCTGAATCGAGAATGACGAATCGGAATTAGAAATGAGATCGGATCGGGAATTGAACGTTGAGCCGAAGTGTGACATCGGCTGCCGGGTGGTTGACCCTGCAACCTGAGTGACGAGTGAATAAGTAGAGCACTTGAGAAGTGTTTAGCCTTCAGAACTCGGAACCGAATTATCGTTTGTACCTCAATCTGGCCCTGATCCAGTATATTATAAAATCCGAATTGTGTACCTTTGCACGTTCAATCAAAAACATTATTCCGAGCATCTGTCGTACTGCCCACAGGCACAATCCGGGCTTGAACCTACGCGCACGAGTAGTAAGCTCCGCGATGATGTTCTCCTTGAACTGGCGACCGTTCAGCGTAGACTTCTCACGTAAGTACGCCTGCACGGGACGATACTCGAATTGAGACAGACAGCGCCTCCCACACTTGCATTCGTTGGCGGGGTCCATCAGATCCCCGATCTTTGTCAAGCTTTCCGCAGTATTGTTGGGCCCATATCCCGACGTTTTGGGTTCTGCTTCCGGTTCGGAACTCTTCGCCTTTCTTGGCTTGATGGTTTTCGTCTTGCCTAGAAAGTCTTCCACCGTTTCATAGTAATAATCTTCTGAACTAGAAGAATTAGACGAAGCGCTAAGCTCAGATTCGCCTTCAGAGCACGACGAGCAAAACATATTTCCTTCCTTCCCGCTTTAGCGACTTGGCGCTTTCTCAAATGTTTAAGTTTCAAAGTTTGAAAACTATTAACCGGCGCGACGTTCCAGGCTTTCGAGCGAGCGTTTCGAGCTTTTGATTGCCTTTCAAGCGTAACATGTAGTCAGATCGCACTAGTCACATCACTAGTGCGATCTGACTTCGCACTAGTCACGCGACTAGTGCGGACTAGTGGCGTGAGTAGTGCGTTAATAGTGTGGTACTAGTGCGGTACTTGCGATATGCTATCTTAAAGAATTGATTTTCACTATCGCAAGTATACTTTTCTTTGGGCCCAACTTTTTATCTTCTTTCTTCTCACTTACCATACTACGTAATCATGTCTGACGAAAAACTCTTTGGTGAAGGCTTCAAAGCGCAATCGGTGGAAGACCTTGACAACAGCGGCACACGAGAGGTCCGAACCTGCTCCAAGATCCTTAAACGCTTGTTGACGGACCAGCAGCTGGAAACGATTTTCCCCATTTCGGGGAACAAAAGTCAACTGTCGGGGACGGGGTCGGAGGTGTTGCTCACTTACGATATCATTGAGAACTGTTTTGAACACTACACGCCGGACGACGCGGCGTGTTACCGCAACCTGGCGTCGTGGCAATTTTTGAAATCGGTGACGCAAACCCAGTTCGTGCATAAGCTGGAGGAGGCGGAGAAACGAGGCACAAAACCAGGATTGTATGATATTTTCTCCGGTGGAGGGAAAAAGGAGGACGCGGCGGAAAAGAAGGAGGAGGCGAAGGAGGAGGGCGAAGGGGAGGAGGAGGACGAGGAGGAGGACGACCAAGAGGACGAAATGCAGATCCACTGCGCACAGCCCGCCGCAGAGGACCCAGAGAAGCAGTACACAACCTTCGCAACTAAGAACGGTTTTGAGGTTATGTACAAGCTGGACGAGGACGGGGTCCAGCAGCCCGCTGGACTCGAGAAATCGGACGAGGACAACGACCGGTTGGTTCTCTGGAACTACTCAGAGAACTTGCTGATGAAGGCGGTGCTCACATTGGTGCGAGTGGAGCAGTATTTGCCGCATTCTCAAAAGCATCTGGTGCAGGTCATTAAAGAGTTCCAAGTCCCCAAGCAACCGGCGGTAGAGACCGTCGACTTTGATATGGAAAACTACCGCATCCTGAAGAGGGCGTTGGCGCCAGCAGCAGCCCTGCCAGAGCCAGCAACAGAAGAAGCAGAAGCAAAAGCAGAAGCAGAAGCGACGGCGGCAACGGCCAGCGACAAGCGGAAGGAAATTCGAAGCGGCGGCCTTGGCAGGCAAGCCCCCAGCAGCAGAAGCAGAAGCAAAGCAGAAGCAGCAGCGACAGAAGAAGAAGCAGAAGCAAGCGAGGAAGCAGCAGCAACGGCAAGCCGGCCACGGCCAGCGATAGCGACAAAAGCAAAAGCAGAAGCAGCAGCAGCCCCAGCAACAGCAAGAGGATGGCCACAAATGTGGTACACAAACGGAACGCAAAGCGAGAAGATAGAAGCAGCAGTAGCAGCAGCAGCCCGGCCAGCAGAAGAAAAAGCAGAGCGACGGCAACAGCAGCAGCCCCAGCGGCGAAGCAAAAGCAGAAGCAGCGACGTACAGCAACGGCAAGAGGATGGCCGGCGAGCCGGCGGCTCGCCGGCGGCACACACAGAGGAGTCTGACAGCGAGACCGTCAGCCAGAACGTGCTGGGAGGAAAGGCGGTGGATGAGAAGGAAACGCCATCGCCAGGTGAGGACGACCTGTCCAATATCCGTGTGGTAATGCCCGAAGGATGGAAGAGGGATATGGAAACGGAAGGGTTTTGCGTGGCACGGGTTGAGGGCGTCGAAGTTTCCCCGCAGGAGCACGATGGTTGCGTGACCGGGGAGTGGTTGAATAACTTCGCCGACCTGAATTCAGAGGACCGGGATGCACGCTACGACAGTAGTAGGTGGATAGGAGACGTGGATCGGAGGTGTTTTCTGGGGAGGATGATTGCGGAGGTAGGGAGGCAGGCCATTGCAAACCCAGGGTGGAAGCGCACCACCGTGCGACCGGACGTACTTCGCAAGGGGAAATGTGGGATGTCTGCGTTGCTGACGCTGCCCGGGGCTGATCTGCAGAGCCCGCATTTAGACGGCACAGAACTCTCCTTATTTTTTGCTTCACTCCAGGGTACCCAGTGGGGATATTTCCGGGTTCTCACATGCGGTGTGGTGCAAGGGAGTCCCTTTTTGTAGGGCAGGCATATGAGGTATTAATGTTCCGGCGTGGGGTTTTCCACTTTGGGGAAGCCTACCCTGGCTGTTCCTGGCCGACGATTCCGTCGAACGCCGTAAAGCTGGGGCCGAACGTCCGTCGGGGGGCACATTCGTACGTGGATAGGTCATCGGATGTGCCCGTGTACAACCTGACGGAGTTTACGGTGGAGTACGCAGCTCGCCGGCGAAGCAGGCGCTTGGAAGGCGAGGACGTTGCCAACCTCTTGGGCGTCGACTACAACGTCATCTTCGACGGGGGCTGCGCAATCGTTGGGCTCCGAAGTCGTCATCCTCCATTCTTCTCTCACGGAGGAGAAGGTGGAGGTCGGCGTGATGGAGACGGGCGCCCTCAAGACGGTGCCCAGGGCGGAGCTGCAGCCGGTGACGAAAGCGGGCATTCCCATGAAGGGGAATTTCGTCACCCGGTTTTACGGGCCGAAGAGCGGCCTTATGGACACGGGCATCAAGCTGCAGGTGTTCGGGGGGGCGGACGTGCTGTACCCCGACAAGACATCGGGCCTGGTCTGCACGGGAATGCCCGTGCTCCTGAAAGAGGACTACGAAAACCTGGCCATGGCGCACGGTGGGGTGCTGCGCCTGGGGTATGTGCTGCGCACCAACGGCGGCCAGGCGCAGGGCCTGGTGTTCCTGCAAAAAAGCTCGGGGTTCGAGGGGTGGGACTTCCAGGTGCTGCAGTTGCCATTAGGACGTGGATCGGAGGCACTGCTGGTGAGGGACGCACGAGAAGTTCATGGCCCTTCACCCCCGCAGCAGCAGCAGCAGCAGCAGCAGCAGCAGCAGAAGCAGAAGCTCCCAGGGACGTCAGATTGCCTTGACGCAGGCTGACCTGGAGAAGGAAAAGCGCAGCTTGATATCGTTCCAGTACGCCTTTTCTCAGGCAATGGGCGTCATCATTCAGCGGACGCGGGATGCGGCCAAGATGACCGCGGCGCAGGTCAGCCGCGAGGGCGCTGGCGGTGGGGGAAAAGGTGGGGCGCTGACCACCAAGACCCTGCAAAAGGGTATGGCCAGGGAGGTGATCACCTTCAAGTGCTCAGGACGTGTGAACCACTTTGGTGAGGCCACCTCACGAAAGTGGTGCACGAAAGTGGAAAACCACTTCTGTGAATCACCAAACCAGGTTTCGTGATTCACCAAAGGGTGCGGATCTTCACCAAAGTGATCTCGGTCGATGCGAATACTAAAGTCGCGGATCGATGGAAAGATCTCAACGAGGCGCATCTTTTTGTCCAGAAATCGAGTATTCGCATCGACCGAGTACACTTTGGTGAGCCAAAAACCCTTAGGAAGTGTCCTGAGAAATCTGTAGGACCTTTCAGCATCTTGGACGAAACGATGGATACGGAGATAGGTGGCACAGCGGTGCTTCCAGCTGGGGTAAGTTCAAAATTCTTTGAAACCTTTGTCATATATTTTAAATAAATTGTCATTTTTACATATTTTTTCTGCGTCTTAAAGAGCTTGAACAAAAAGCCTCATTAGCTTAATGAGCAGTTCTGCAAAGTTTCTGACCTTTGTGTTTTTCTTCACAGTTTGCATGAAACCTTCTGTCATAATATGACATGTGTGACTGTTTTACCCGATAAATTCGATGACTGACCAGAGCTTGAACAAAAAGCCTCATTAGCTTAATGAGCAGTTCTGCAAAGTTTCTGACCTTTGTGTTTTTCTTAACAGTTTGCATGAAACCTTCTGTCATAATATGCCATGTGTGACTGTTTTACCCGATAAATTTGATGACTGACCAGAGCTTGAACAAAAAGCCTCATTAGCTTAATGAGCAGTTCTGCAAAGTTTCTGACCTTTGTGTTTTTCTTTACAGTTTGCATGAAACCTTCTGTCATAATATGACATGTGTGACTGTTTTACCCGGTAAATTTGATGTCTGACCAGAGCTGCTCAAAAAGTCTCATTAGCTTAATGAGCAGTTCTGCAAAGTTTCTGACCTTTGTGTTTTTCTTTACAGTTTGCATGAAACCTTCTGTCATAATATGCCATGTGTGACTGTTTTACCCGATAAATTTGATGACTGACCAGAGCTTGAACAAAAAGCCTCAATAGCTTACTGAGCGGTTTTGCATTTTTTGTCCTTTACTGCAGGAATCTGGACCAAGTATTGACAAAAAAATACATATTATTTAAATTCATTCTTCCTTTCATTCGAGCCAGATACAATTTTCGTATGGATACAATAGGCGACCCATATCCACATGGTGTTGCTTTAACGAGGGAACATCTCAGCAATCCTGCGATAAGGGAAGTGATTATTGCAGAAATACGTAGACGGAGTCGTAATTATGATTGACCACCTTGTTAAAAAAACACATTCTTTTGTATATGGTAATAAATTTATTTGTTAGAAAATGTTTTGACATGTGTGACTGTTTCTCTCGGTAAATTTGGTGTCTTACCGGAGCTGCTCAAAAAGGCTCATTAGCTTAATGAGCAGTTATCTCATTTTGTCTCATTCATCGGAGCATACTCGTGCGGGAGGCTGCTTCATTCCTAAGCGTTCGGGGTGTAACCAGGAGATTGGGTTGTCAACATTGTCATTGGGCACAACCGACTTTGATTCACCAGTGAAGCTCCCCAACGGCTGGACCGCGTGCTTCACACAAGCCGCTGTTCGCAAGGCAAACAAAGATCGGTTCGGGAAGTCCTCGGTGTCAGCACACAAGTGTCTTTGTACAAATTGTGGTAAACAAGGAGAGAAGCAGTGTGGTGGCTGTCACCAAGCAGTGTATTGTTCCCACGATTGTGCGATGCAGCACTGGAAGTCGTGCCATCGACAGGAATGTAGTAAAGCAAAGCTGAAGAAGTAGGCAAAAACTTACCTTGACAACCGTGATTGATCAAGACCAATGTTAATAAAATATGTATACTTCGTATGTGTCTATTGTGTGTGCATATTGTAAATAAATAGCGCTGCCAGCTGTCTGCATGCACGGGGTGGGGAACGATTGTAACACATAGTGCACCAATGTAAATGAGACTGCGATAAATTCGGCGTCTGGCCGGAGCTGTTCAAAATGTCGCATTAGCTTAATGAGCAGTTGTGCAAAGTTTCTGACCTTTGTATTTCTTCTTTACAGTTTGCTTGAAATCTTCTGTCGTAATATGACATGTGTATCTGCTTAAATCGATATATTCGGCGTCTGGCTGGAGCTGTTCAAAAAGTCTCATTAGCTTAATGAGCAGTTGTGCAAAGTTTCTGACCTTTGTGTTTTTTCTTTACAGTTTGCTTGAAACCTTTACAGTAAACACTCGATTTTAAGAAAACAGGAATTTTAGGTCAGCCTAGCAACTTTCTTATTTATATAGAGATCTTAAATATGGAGTGTTATGTGTTAAATATTGTGAAGAAATCAAAAAAGATGGCTACTTTCTTATTGGCGGGTTTTCTTATTACTGAGTGATTACTGTACAGCAGAAAGCTTGACAGCATTGGTTTGACCATCATACTCCAAATGTATAAACGGTTTTATTATCTTTGTATATGTAAATAATATGTTTTTATAATGAATAAGAGTATTGTTTCGAATTGCTCATTAACCTACTGAGGTGTTTCCTGTTAGTGACTAACTTTGTACTTTTATATTACAATATATGTTTATATATAGGTACCAATGACACCTGCAGCAGAAAGCGAGCTGGCTGCTAATCGTGGTCCGGGCGGCTCATTGTTGGCTTACAAGCCTGGAGAGACAGCGAAGGCGGCCAAAGAACAGAATGCTGAGCAAGCAGCGCAGGACTGGCAGTCCTTATTCACTTTGCCGAAACAGCGGCGTTCAATGTCTCATTCTAATACGATTCGGTACCAGATTGAGTATCACCACCGGTTCCCCAGAGTCGTTAACGCCAAAGACGTCAAGGGGTGTACCTTCAACATACCTATCCAGTACATTATACAGGCTGAGGACTACGAGCGCATCAGGGATGAGGACCGTGCGCAAGTCGTGAACCTGAAAGAGAGCATGGCTTGGAACCCACACTCTTTTCAGAACACCTCCCTGGTGTACGTTATATGGGCGGACTCTGGGGAGCACCTCACAAGCGCGGAGGAGTTTGACCCCAGTAAGGTGTACGACGGCATATATCGTTTCGTGTGCTTCGGGCACCAACATAGCCTCGCCGCTCGGCGGGAGCTTCACGCTGAACAACCAGATAACGAAGCTTTTCAGCAGATCGAGTGCAAATTGTATTTTAATCTACAGTCTGACATGGTCCGATTCTTGGCTGACGAGCAGAACAGCGTCGACCAGAACGTGAAGGGCAAGTCGCACCAGCAAATCATAAAATCCATGCGAGTTGGCATGCAGGTGATTTCTGAGAAAATAATGTAACTTATCCATCTTTGTCACTTAAAGCTCTTACTTACTTAAAGCAAAAGAATGTGAATGGCCGTAATTTCTCGGCAAACCATGCAGGCATCGAAGGGCCCGCTCCACAAACTCTATTGGCATTGTGGCATTACCGACTGGGACGTTCAGGCCCAAGACTGGACGGAGGACAGCCTGGTGAAGGAGTTGGAAAATCACGATCCCAAGACTTTCAAGCTTCCAAAGACAGCGACGGCAAGGAAGCATCTCTACGAGAGGCTGTCGAAGGGGGACTGGGCCAATGTGAATGACTGGCAGCTTTTCGGGGGAGAGGTTAAAAGTGACAAATGGTTCCCGGTCTGGAGCTATTTGACATCGGCTTAGCAGATGCAGATTAAGGCGGAGGTGTTGCAAACGAATCACATCTCCTACGCCAACGACTACGCAACGCATTGGTCGATCGCTACAATGCGTCAGGATACTTGGGACCAGATTGTTAAAATCATGCATGCGTACGGCGAGTGTATTCTGAAGGCGCAGACTAAGACCCCCACCAAGGGGTCGAGTAAGAAACGCAAGATCTGGGCTCCGGACAGTGAGATCGTTGACATGACTACCGAGACGTCTGGGGCGGAGGAGGCGTTGAAGGATGTAGGTGTCGAACTCAAGAAGAAGAAGTCGGGTACCAAGGCCAAGTCTAGGCGTGTTCCTCGAAGCGCCGGTAACACGTTGAGTGTTGGTCAGCTGGCACAGCCTTTGCAGCAGGCAATCGTGAAGGAGAGCGAGAAGAAGGAGTTGGGCATGCCCCTGTTCCTGACGATGCTCGGGTTTCACTCGGACGTGGAGGTTGATTACTTGAACGGCGTTCTGAGGAAAATCCTGACCACTGAGATCACCATCCCATAGGCGATTGAAACCCTGAAGAGGTTCAAGAACCAACGCAACGTTCAGGCCTGGATCGTGTCGCACTCTGGGGTGGAGAATTGGGATGCTTTCGAGAAGAAACACGGTGAGACTTGGGCTTGCCAGGAGGCCATCGAGCGATGCATCAAGGCGGTGAAAAACGGTAAAACTGGGCGAGGGGGGAGTCAGCTCACGGTTCCCAAGGCCATCGTCCAATTCGTCTCAGACTGCAACACGTGGCTTGCCCGGTGTAATGCCGGAGAGGGAGACCTCGGGCAGCTGCCCGTTAACTACGTCCCCAATACAGTTAGGGTGCGCGTTCTTTCAACATTCTTTGTTGTAATAGTCGTGCTCCTCATGTAGTTGCATGTTTTATTGCTCTAGCAATTTTGGGTCATTCAAATATTAACAAGCAGTTTGCGGTATAATAGGTGCCACTTCCCTCCCCCCTTGTGGAGGATGGTAACGAGGCAAGCGACGAGAAAGAGTACGAGTTGAAGGAGGTTCAAACCAGCTACATGATCTTCAAAGACGAGTTGACGAAACTCGAGTATGTCCCGAAGTTGCATTACGTGGGGACGATAATGGACGTTATCTACGACTTCGATACAGAGGTGTCAGAGCACGCGTTATCCGATGCCGACCTGATCAAGTTCATAGATGCCTTTGCGGCGCTCACCACCTCGCCGGACTGGACAATATTGATATTTTGTGGGTTTGCTCAGCAGACCGAGTTCCTGAAGATCCCGGAGAGCAAATGCAACGGTGGGGCTCAGCGCATATGGTGTCGCAAGGAGAACCAGGATGTGGGTGCCAACAAAGCCATCCGGTACAATGTCCTCGAAGCGGCTGTCATCGGGTTCCAAATGGCGGACGTGGAGTCCGGGGTAAAATCCACTCGCAAACCATGTATGTGCGACTTCGACTTCTCGACGAAGGAAGCGGAGGCGAGCTCGAGGGCGAATTTGTTGGAGGGGTATTCTGTCGTCAAGCAACCCTTCAAAGACGATGGGAAAGTGGTATGCGCTCACCAAAAGCCCCAGCACCTGCTAATGGACCTCATCAACTGCCACATGATGGGACCCGCACCTTTCGCCCGGTTACACAACGATTCGTCACCCAACTGGATCTTGGATGCAGGGTGTGGGGTCGCGACGGCCACAATGACAGCTCTCCGGTGCGGCTTGAACGCTGTCGCGTTCGACTCCGACCAAGACATGGTGGGAGCAGCCAGTCAGCGGCTGGGGAACATTGCCGACGAGCCGAATGACGATACGGAATGCATGTCACTCGAGGAAACGGCGAAGCTCAAAGAGGAAGCACTCAAAGAGGAGGAAAACCTCAGAAAAGCTGCACAGGCGAAAGAGCTCGCCGAAGTGAATGCGGACCTCGACGATTTGATTGATGGCGACGGTGATGACAAGCAACCTCCTGAAACCGGCACGGATTCTGGGCAAACCGAGGCACCAGTTACTGATGTACCTCCTGGAGGAGACGCCGAGGAAGAAGGAGAGGCAGGAGAAGGCGCACCAGGAGACAGCGAGCCCCCCGTACCTGTAGGAGACGCATCAGCGGAGTAGATAGTGCACGCCGTGCCAAATGCATGTCTTGAACCTGGAATAAACGCAGATACCGCGTAGATTGTGGCAGCAGTGCTAACGACTAGTCCTGAACATTAATAAAACACGTGTACAAAATGAAATTAGTCACCGCATCATATTTTGTATCGTGTTTACCATCTTGAATGCTTGCATGTGCGTGTGAATTTATTATAAGCACTCATACGTACGTATCTATTAGCCTCATTGGCACCCGCGTTTATACGCGCGTCTCACGTCTCGTCGGAAAATACGTTATTTTCGTACGCCTTGGAATTATTTAGCTATCTATAATTAAATTGAAAAATGACATTCCATAATGTCGTTTTCATCGAATAGCGTGTTAACAGCCCGATGTTCACCCGGTGGACTGATAGCTGCAACCTGCTGAGGTACTCTAGGCGCCTGACCAATCGGACCACCGCTTATCCTGGAGGCTGGCTGGCTGCTCTTCGAAGAAAAGTGCATCATCACGCCCTTAGTTCCATCGGCATCCGTCGGCGTTGCTTCAGCTTGAGCCTCTGCCTCCGCCTCCCGATCACCTTCCGCCTCTGTGCACGAGCCGTCGCTGCTCCTCTGCCGCTGCTGTTGCAATGACGACTCAGCACCGTTCTCGGATGCCTCCCCTTCCTCCAATGACGACTCAGCACCGTTCTCGGATGCCTCCGCTTCCTCCAATGACGACTCAGCACCGTTCTCGGATGCCTCCCCTTCCTCCACGACGACTCAGCACCGTTCTCGGATGCCTCCGCTTCCTCAATGCGACTCAAAGCACCGTTCTCGGATGCCTCCGCTTCCTCAATGACGACTCGGCACCGTTCTCGGATGCCTCCGCTTCCTCAATGACGACTCAGCACCGTTCTCGGATGCCTCCCCTTCCTCCACCACCACCCCTTCTCCCAGGCCCCTCCTTGCCCTTCTCCCCTCCTCCGAGTACGCTTTGCGCTCTTCTTTATGTTCCGTGATCCTGTATCCTCTAACAACTCAGCACCGTCTTCGGGTGGGCCCCCTTCCTCCACCACCGCCCCTTCCTCCTTATCGTTCTTGCCCTCCCCTCCCCTCCTCCAGTGCACTTGCTCTCTTGATCCTGAGCTTGTTGCTGCACTGCGACCTCAGCACCGCCTTTAGATGACCCCCCTTCCTCCATCACGACCTCGGATATGGAACCGAAGCTATGATTAAGAGCAGCCTCACCTCCCCTTTCGTAGATACTAAGCCGCAAACGCTGCCCGTCCTCATCGTTGATCGAGGCATGCACGGCAGCACTTGCCCTCGCGCGATCCAACACACTTACATTGGATAAGATCTCAAGGTGACTGCTGTTGAGTTTTCCAAACCCAAACTTTCTCTTCGCAAACCGAACCTTTCCGACCACCAGCAAGGGTTGCTCTTCAACTCTGCGCGCCACCAGACTGTAATCAAAGCCACCAGATTTTGTAGAATCGACGGGCGTATCGCCAGTGAGATCGTGCGCTTCTGCCCGGGAACTCATAGGCGGCCCAAAATCAGCCTCGCTGCCTCGTGTGACTGAAGCATTCCAGGCCGCTCGAGCTGTGGCAGAGGCCCCGTTAGGTTCCCCTCGTGAGGCCCGAGCCATGCGCGATATCATCAGTGTTGCATTCGTAGCGTTGAGAGTAACCCCCCGCGAGACAACTGCCGCAAGGGACGCCTCGGTGGGGGCCTCATCCCCTGCCAAAAAAACGCATACCCTAAACCTCACTTCCCTGCTGGAGACCACGAGGGATGAATCGCTAGGTGGCGAAGATGCACTACTGCAGTCAGACGCACTGCATACAAACCGATAGGGAGTCTCGCATGCACCCATCGCATCCCGGTTTGCAATAAAGAGTCTCACGGCTGCAGCAGAGAGCACGCTGCTGAGCACATTACGTTCACTTCTCAGGGACGTTTGCCGGAGGACGAGATTACCCGAAAGCTTGTGGACTGGTGGTGACCCGACCAAGGGTGCGAGGGTCGTCGTTTTCGCTTCGATGGTGCTCTCGGAGGTGCAGTTATTCGCTCCAAGTCCAGGCTTAACGTCCTCCCCTTGCAAGTCCTTATGTGTATCGAAATCGCTCCGGAGAAGCTGAAACGTATACCGACGCTTCCGCAGTCTCTTCGCTTTCTCAGCTTCAGTCTCTCCCACTACTACAAGTATTCGCTTAAGTTTGCTTAAGTTTGCTTAACTTTTCTTAAGTTTTCTTATCTTTTCTTAACTTTTTGCGTATAAACCCCCACAAGCCTCCATACGTATAAATTGCAGCGTTGCAATTAGCTATTGGCCGATGGAGTTATACGTTGGTGATATAAATAAAACTTAAGAAAACTTAAGAAAAATTACACCCAATGACACTTAAGACAAATGACCGATGACACCCACCCCACCCTATCACACTTAAGACAAATGACCGATGACACCCCCACCCTATGACACTTAAGCAAAATGACCCATGACACCCCCACCCTATCACACTTAAGCAAATGACCGATGACACCCACCCCACCCTATCACACTTAAGCAAAATGACCGATGACACACACCCACCCTATCACACTTAAGACAAATGACCGATGACACACACCCCACCCTATGACACTTAAGACAAATGACCGATGACACCACCCCACCCTATGACACTTAAGACAAATGACCGATGACACACCCCACCCTATGACACTTAAGACAAATGACCGATGACACACACCCCACCCTATCACACTTACAAAATGACCGATGACACACACCCCTACACACTTATACACTTAAGACAAATGACCGATGCCACACACCCCACCCTATCACACTTAAGACAAATGACCGATGACACCCACCCCACCCTATCACACTTAAGCAAAATGACCGATGACACACACCCCACCCTATGGCACTTAAGAAAAATGACAGATGTCACATCCCCTACCCTATGACCAAGTGTAAACATACATACACGCGTCGTAATGCGATTGGCTCAAACTAACAATGAACAACATATCCAAACTAATGTGCATGCAGCCTGCCACACGCACGATCACCTAACAAGCAACGGATAAGATTAGCAAGCTAAGCAACCATACAGTCTTCGAAAGCTTCCACACAACGTTTATCTGACAACATAGACTCGATGAATGCGAAGGTCCAGGAGGAAGTCTCTGAGGTAAGGGTGCTTTGCGAAGGTCGTTGGTCGAGGAGGTCTCCCCAAGAACACGCGTAGTCGAAACACAGCAGACAAAAATGTCGCCACCTCTACCTTTCAAATCCCAAATACACCAACAATAATACTCCGAATTGATGAAACCGCCACAAGAAAAATGAGATTTTGGTGCCAACTGAAGGAAAGCTACGTGACGGTCGGGTGAGGTTTTTTCAAATTCTCGTGACACAAGTCGTCGCGAGGGTGTTGACTACATGTAGGTGTACAGCAGGGGGAGATCCAGGCGGACATTTTCTTGTGTATAATTGCTTCCAGTCCCCCGCGACCCAATTTATATTTTATTCAGTCACTAGAGCACGGTTTTGGCTTAAGTTTTCTTGTGTATAATTATTCGAGTCCCCCGCCACCCACCAGGACACGGTTTTCACTCGACTTTTCTTATCTTTTGCTCTGACGTACTCGCTCGCGTCCTCGTTGATACATCCACGGGCATTCTGAAGGCTAGCTGATGACCGAATTGTATAAAACATGACACGCGGTATAATTTTCATGGACTTAAGAAAATATAAGAAAACTTAAGAAAAGTTAAGCAAACTTAAGCAAACTTAAGCGAAAACCTTGTTCTAGTGTCCCTATTACATTTGGAGCCAGCGCCTGCACTGGTCAGTCGCACGTCACTAGCACGTCAAGCAACACAAGTCATGGGACCAGCAAAATGGCATAGTCCCCGAAAATTATTCGAAAGACCAGCGTCTCGCCCGATGCCTGCCACTTACGTGGAATGAAGGCACACTGTAACCTCTCGTCTCACAGCAACAAAACAGTAACACAACAGTCAAGTTTCTGCAGGAAAGCACTTACCATGTCTAGTGTCATCTCATCGTGAACACCTTGGCCTGAAGAGTCCTGAGTTTGCGAAAGCGCAACACCACTTGGAGGAGCGTCAGGTGGTGCAAAGGATTTTCACGGCCTCGTTATTCCCACTTCTAAATTCAATACGAAGCCGCACGCCCTGCCCGCTACCACTATACCGTTTTGCAAGAATGCACTTCCTAGTCCAGATCCACCAGAAAACGTTGGTTTCAAAATTGCCCACACGCCCGAAACGATGCCGCGGTGCGGAGCAATTTCTATTTCTGTAGGAGCTTTGTGACGCGAGACCCGAGTGACGCCGACGGAGAAAGACGAGATGCGAAGGAAGGCGGCTCGGATGTCTTGGCTTTAAGGAGCTATCTTCCACCTGTCCAATTATTTGGCTACTAATGCTGCCGCAAGTCGGGAACAAACGTGTATGTGCATTTGCGCATATAACGAAGTGGTTTTATGAATACTGCGCTTGGGCTGCTGGTTTGAGGTGGGCATACGATATCACTGGAATGAAGCTTCACTTGTGCCTCATGCCAGCTCCCCCTTGTCAATGAGGCCCGTTCCGCCAGTTTCTTAGCCTGGAGTTTCATCTTCTTTGATCGACCCTGGTGAGAATTACAGGGGCAATGTGCGCGGTAAGCACGCACGGAGGGATATTCTGAAACAGGAGTTTCGCAGGGGGAGTTCGGAAAACCGCACACCAAGTGCACACGCTGCGAGAGAAGGGTGATCACCAGTTGAATCACGGTTTTAGCTCATCTTCTCGCATTTCTCTCGCCTTCAGCTGCGCTGTTTTCATCTCTTCCACAGCCAAGATAGATTTTGGTTGTTCTTTGACAGTGCGATGTGGCCCGACCGTTCCCTTCCTTGCGAGAACCCACCTGTGTAAACGAATACTTGCGTGTCAATACGTGTAACACAAACCTGAAGTCCCAACTCGTGCAAGGATCGGGCGAACGGTTGGGCACTCACGTTCCGTTATTGTCCAGCTCGAGCCATGTCCCCTCGTCATGTTTGCGCCGGCGATGAGGATCAAGAGAGAAGAGGCAGACCGACACAAAAGTTACGGTGAACGTAAAGAACAGAATTTCTGACGGCTTCATATATAGCTATTTTACACCTATTGTGCTAGATCCGCGTGGATAACACGAGCGTTCATGTGGGATTTTACAATCATTTGCACACGCGTCCGATACGAGTAGCATTATAAACTTCACGGACGCATTTCCTGCAAGTATTTCAACACTCGTTGGGCGTGCTTGGCAAATAGTATACCCGGATACCCGCGTTACAATTTGTGTGCTAAACTGTACAGTATTGGTTGACCATGGTGCGCCTCCAATCGCAACCGAAAGTGAAAAGCTTGAAACCTTCGCGTACCGACCTTACACTGCATGGAAGGTATCACAAGAAATAAAAGTTGTGTTCTTGGAGGCTTCTAGACCCGCTTCGAAAGTGGAAACGCAGGACTCTTTGGCAAGCTTCACGTACTCTTGACGAAGAGAGCCCGTCCTCGTGAACTAACACGTAGTTTATCAACACCTCGGCCTTTTGATGTACGAAGTTTAGGTTCTTGAACCGTTTCTTTCGATTGCATCAAGCTGTCGACGAACTTTTTAGAACCCTAGAAAAATGCGAGCGGACGGGAGGAAATTAATTCGATTTAATGCTATTTCCTGGGTGCACCCTACGGTACTAGGTGTTGTGTCACCCTTAACGAATACAGTATGCTTTTATCGATTCCTTGTTTTATTTTGTATTTTTTATGCATATTTTTTAATTACATACGAATAAGGTAGATCTAGCAGTTAATATATTGTGGCTTACACATCTAAACGGTCAGAATATGGAAATTTTCAACGGGGAACAGTCGGATCAATTATATACTTTCTCCATTCCTTATATCGGCTTATAAAACGCTGCGGACTGCGGACCATACTCTCAGGCTCCGTGACTGTCACAGGCTGACAAAAACCTGAACGTCATACTCACTTAGAGCTACTCAGGTTACGAGACTCCAAAAGTCCGAATCTGACCGGATCGATCTAAGATCCTCGACGAGATCTTTTCAGAACTGCAATCGAATGGTAGAGTTATCGAATGTTGACCCCCTCAAACACGATCGACAATGATAATATGATTCAGATTATGATCTATAGAGAGGTTCCGCAAAAAGGCATCTTTTCATAATTCGGGACCAAATCCCGGTGCCACGTCGGATTTTGTGTCGAGTCACTTCTTGGGTCCTGGCGTAATTCCAGAATGACGCCAGGGAATCTTTCAGTCTCGCAAAAAACGCGAAATCCATTTTTCGTGTGAAACAGTCCGCAGTCGCAAAGATTTCGAATGCTCTCGACTGCACCGCAGTAGCATGTGCACACCACATACAAACAAAAGAGCATCTTTTGGGAGCCAAAATCCGTCACATGCATGAAGCGCACGCGTGATTTTCAATTTATATAAACAATTTTCATCCGAATTCGGGAGCGATTTCCCGAATTCGGACGATTTGCAGTGTTAAGAAAAAACGGAGCCCTCAGTGTTAATTCTCATTTCACGCGTAAGAATCTTTCCATAATTCGGAGCAAAATTACGCCAACGTCCGACGTGTCTCGTGAAATTGTCCACGTCACCCGTTTTTTTGACCGAATTCGGCTTGCGGAACCTCTCTTATGATGGGAACGGGACCACGCCACGGCGAACGGGTACTGTACAACATATACGGGGGGCGGAGGACAAACTATACACGTATGATATTGGAGGACACGACGGAGGACACACTAATAGCGTCCGATCAAAGCATTTGTCCTCCGCCCCGGGTACACATGGAAGTATGCCATAAAATAATAATATAGACATTAAAAATATGAAAAATATACTTGAATTTCTTTATCACGTTACAAGAGATTCAGTCTCACATCACATCGTTGAGTTCGTTTCCTTTCCAGCTCTCGTCTGATAACTCATATTCACGGACATACTTACCATACTTGGCAAATATTAGTCGTGCGTGTTTCTATCTTACCGTCCACCTCCGCAGTCTTCCTTCTTTCATCGGACTCATGGGTAGCTTTCGCCAGAAGAAAACAGCAACCGACGACACGCATATCACGAACCCCATTAGCCAACGTTGCGAGCGTTGGGGGAAGACCGTGTCATTCGAAACCGTGCAGCATTTTGCCTTTGAGGGCAAAACAGATGGTAGCTTCCGCGGTGGCTCCTTTTGCGTCCTTCCATAATCGGATGGCCTGTCGCAGTCTTGTTGAAAGACTCACACGACTCAGCTCGAGACCATGCGGGGTGGCATGTTGGCACTTTCTTCGAACATGAAGACGAAGATGATCAACAAGTACTTTGGGGATGGGTGCGCGAGGACAACAAAAAGAACAAATACGAAAAAAGAACAAAAAGAAATATAGAACCTCCCCATAAACTTGCTTAGTACTGCCTCTTCCGTGCCATGCCACACAAACCGTCGTGCCACACAAATTAGTCACCCGTACCTTATGGTTGGTATGCCATGGAAAGCCTCCACAACTTCTCATCATACTAAAAGACAAACATCAATCGCTAGAATACCGAAACCTCATCTTTCCGAAAATATAGAACCTCCCCACAAACTTGCATTAGTATTGCCTCTTCCGTGCCATGCCACACAAAACATCGTGCCGCACTTTTGGAATACTCATATCGGGGCGATTATGATGGAAATTTTCCGCACCTTGAATATACAATATGCGCGTGAGTCTAATCGTGTAGCTCCTCGAGGATAATCGCCAGTCTGCAAAATCCCGTTACATTTTTACTATCCATTTCCACAATGACCACGAAAAACAAGAAAGGTGAAACCCTTTAAAACGCCTTAAAGATAACGCGTTGTGAAACATAGCATATATCGAAGACCTTAGTTAACGAAGACCTTAGATCGCGAAGTACTCGAAAGCGTTATCCGATCGACGTAAACGACAGTAGTGTGATGGATATCACCTCTTAGTCTGCCATCAGGCGACAAGAATCCCAAGAAACCGCCATTAACACAAATCCGGAGGAAACCAAATCCCTACGAAATCGAAGGTGACATACTACTATGCCACAATCCTAAGATGTCCGCGCGACGAGAGTAAGAAGAAAGACTATCTCATCGATGATATCTGTGATATTCTCTATCTTGAAAAGTCGCTCGCTCCCAATCAATATTCCATAGCATAACAATGTTGTGAAAAGCAGTATTCCAAAAAAGTCTCACGAGAGAGGCAATAATAGCTGCGCAAAACCCACGACATCTTGATCTCCGCGACTTGCAGTGTCAGGCGCACCTTCAAACACCACGGGATCTGCTTCCACCTTTTTGCGCGTAAAATGTGTCGCTCGCTCGTAAGAGGTTGTGATATCTATAGATTACTATTGCGGCTATTGCTGCAACTCCTTTCGCTTCCTGCCGCCGAAACTTTTTATTCGGCTGCTGCAACTTCAGCCCCGCGCTGGAGAGATTCGCACTCGATTGATAGAGACTTGCAAATTTGCTTTTTATTTTAAATTTGTTTTTCATGAGAAAAACGCAGCATAATTCGAATGCATGCCTTCACAGTGCAAAACCGATCGACTGCGACTGTCCGAGTGCGTCCTCCATAATGACGTGGAACTGACGTCAGCGTTGTTCCTGTCCTCCGCGGTCTTCGAACCTGTCCTCGGTGCCGTGACACTGTAGAGCTGTTGAACTGTCTATGTCTAGAGGGGCTCTAGACTGTTCAACTGAACTGTCCAGTCGAGTGTGAGTGTCACTGTATTTTAGCAAGGGAGCTCATTCGTTTTTTAAACTCGACGACGACGAGGCACGAGATGAACTTTCCTTCTTAATACAAACGAGGACAAAGGGTCTAAGACGTGGATAATCCCTTGTGGATGCCCGCTCACCTCATGACAGCTACAGTCAAGATTCTATCAGCGGTTTTCCTATGCATTGTAGGCACTGGGCAGCCCGTCGCGTGGCGAGAGACGCATGCCGAGCATCTCACGCGCACAATCCTGCAAGGTCCTGCGCACTTCCCGTCTCATTCAATGGGAGCCCATTTTCGACGCTCCTGAAATTTCCGAATGACGTTTTTGCTTGCAGCTGCTTGGTATTTCGTCAAGTCTCGACGCCGAAAGCGTTACTGCTTTTTCTTTGGAATCTCACGCATGCGAGCATATTGCACACCTATTGCACGTATTGTTCACCTATTGCGCGGGTGATACACACCTACCCTGGGATGCTCTCAGGCGGTCACATTGGATCCTTCAGTCTTTGCTAAGGTTTCGGGCGTTACTGCCCTCCTCGACACCGCAGAATCTCGCATTGTCGGGTTGCAAGTGCCAGTTTGCGCTTTCTCAGCCACGCACGCGCGAACTCCACTTGGTTATATCGAACCTCACACCTCTTGATTTGAACTTTTGTGTACGAGCACGCTTTTCGTGAGAATGCTGTATCACGTGTCGCAGATGACTCTTCACGGGTATACTGCTCTGCTGACGAGTGGCAGTCGTATGAGCCGTATTTATCGTATGTGACGGAAAACATGATGACGGGAGTTACTGTACCCAAAGGAGACGCCTTTCATGGGATCGAACCTTTGTGCTGCGGCCGTCAATTGGATTACGTCGATTATCCCAGTTACGTCTTCACCGAATTCGTGAGAGACTGCGACTCTTTATGTATGACGAACGACACACTCTGGGAGTTGCTGACAAATGGGCGATGCGATGATGGACGCTTCAACCTCAACTGCGCCGCCTACAATTTCGATGCAGGTGGTGTCGCAAGGCACGGACTGTTGCTAGGATTCCAAGCCCCCGCCCCGCCCCCTTACCCTTCCAACTGATTGGCGGACAGTGCTTAGGGACATCTGCGCCTGCCTTCTGACGGGGAATGTTCGGGTGTATCCTTGCCATTATCTCCGGGAGCGTTCGGAAGGGGGTGGGCGCATCCTTGACACTGACTCCGGGAGCGTTCATGGGGGGGCGTCCTCAACATTGCCTCCGGAAGCGTTCGGGGGGGGGGCGGCGCATCCTTGACATTACAGGTTTTGCATCTGACTTTTCCTCACCGAATCTGGTGATCTGGACTAGATGTTTCCGCCACACGCGGGTTTTGCATCTTGCTTTTCAACTCCTCGTCGAGTGGCTGACGACGGCTGACGTTCACGGACGACATGCGAGGAGCGTTGGACGGGTCTCCTCAGACGAGACCCGTCAAAGAGACCCGTCCATCACCGCTTATTACTCACCGAATATATAAACCGAATTCGAATATATGCAAGGCACTTTAACGTTCTGCTGATCTGCATTGCGCGAAGTTCACGAAGCTCGGTCGACGTGGCATTTTTTGGGAAATGGCAGCTGTCAACGAGTGTCATCAGAGGACTGTCGAGATGGAGATGCAGAGCACACAGTCCTCAATCCTTGTCCGAATGCAGAAAGTTGACGAGGACCGAACACCTGAAAACTCCTCGCGTGTGTGCCGAAATTCTGTCGCGGTCCTCGTCTGTGGAGTGACACGCCGACGAGGAATAAAGAAACGAGTATTGCATCTGGGAGCGTTCGGAGGGCTTGACATGCCTACGGGAGCATTCGGGGAGGGCATCCACAGGAGCGTGCGGGGCCAACCTGACGAAGTTCTTCAACGACAGGGACGAATACAGTTTCGAGCTCGATGTTTGCAGCCGCCATGATCTGCATCGATGTCCGGCCTCATCGGGCTTCACAGGTCCCTTACCTTTTCCAGGCTTCGTTCCTACTTCTGCAGAGTTGAGCCTCTTTTTTGTTGCTCCCGTTCGCTGACCTCCTCTCCGCACCGGAACTCTGTTGCGCTCACCCGGGCT
>LGRX02008996.1:39290-52889 GCA_001247695.2 Cymbomonas tetramitiformis
CCGCCTTCCTGGATTCCTGGATTCCTGGCTTCCTTGCGTCATGGCACTGGAACTCTGTTGCGCTCACCCTGGCTTCATGGCTTCCTGGCTTCCTGGTACCAGAACGTGCCACACGCCGAGTGTCACGAGGGGTCTGAGTGTCAGAAGTGGCTGCAGGGCCATGCCGAGTTCTGGCCGTTCTCTTGCTCTCCCTCAGGCTGCTGACGTGTTCTAGACGCTCTCTTGGTCTCTCCCTCAGGCCGCTGCTACCAGGACTGTTATGGTCACTGCTTTAACTTGGCCCATTGTGGCAACCTGTACTCGGAGGAGGCATGCCTGGAGGTCATCGGGCCCGACAGCTGCGCCGGCGGGTCGGCGGCAGCTCTCCGCGCGCAGATTAAGCCCCTCATCTTTGACTGTCCGAAATGGGATGACTACCGACAGTGCGCCAGCTCGTATGCGATCAACGTGATGGGGCTCTTCCCCACTCAAGGTGAGCTTGTAGCAGAGGCTCCTGCGGAACTCCGATTCGTCTGCCATGTTTTATTGTCTGTATATTGTCATTTCTTAAGGAAGTTTCTTTGCGTTTGTTTTTAACCCTCCAAACACGAGAGGTGCCTGCGGTCACGGTTCTCGATGCTGGCCACCATCGCAGAGTACGCCTGTCCGACAGATCTTCCGGGGGGGAGGGGGCGATCCATGGGTGATCTTGGTGGGCCTCTCGGAGCAGGCGCTTGGTCGGGAGGTAACGAAGCGCGCATGGCGGTGGAGTTGGCGGTGGACGAGATCAATGCGATCTCAGGGTTCTTCAATGTGCCACAACAGACGCGAGTCTCGCTCCACCTGGTCGTCGTGGAGACCGCGTGCAGTGCGACACGTGCCCACGTGATCACGAGTAACTTCTTTAACTTGCACGATAGCGTTTCGGCAATCATAGGTACCTGAAGAGACCTACGCCGAGACGCCCACAAAACATGTACGAACGTAGGATAGCCAGCGAAGAGAAGGCAATGCGATGCGAAGTATGCGAAGGGAAGAGAAGAATAGTAAGCATGAAACGCGAAGAGAAGGTTCCCGCACGCGAAATGCAGAGAAACGAATCGCCTTGGCAATTTCAAAAACACACATCGCTCCCATGGGATGATGTGCGCTCTCGACGTCTTCCTGCTCTGCGGCATGACGCCGCAACAGCTCATAGTCATGCGGCACCTCAACTGCCTCATCGCCTCCGCCACCCCCCCCACGCGCGCATGCACCATGTGGCCAATTCAAAGATAGCGGTCCGGCTCCTCCGATTGGAGCACTCCAGCTCTTCCCAAGACGATTGCGCGGCTTTTGAGTAAGTATGAGCGGCGGCCGCAGGCGGGGGATGCAGCAACGTCTGCGAGATTCTCGCGGGCATGGCGACTGCTGTCCAATTGCCTCAGGTGGCGTACGGATGTTCCTCCCCGGAGCTCGGGAAGCACAGGGAGAAGTATGCCTACTTCACGCGCACGCGCTCGTCGGAGGAGCAGGTGAACCCCTCCCCCCTCCCCCTTCCAGTGTTACGGGCCACGTTTTCTCCCCGTATTGTTCCGCTGGGCGCAACTTTTTGCTGTGACGAGTTTCGGAGGAGAGGTGGGGACTGTTTGCAGATGATTCAGCCTCTGCTGCAGCTATTCAGATCGATGGGTTGGGATAGATTCGCGACAATCCACGACCATGACAACCAACTGTTCACGAGCTTTATCGAAGATCTAATGGTTCAGAATGATGATGACTTCGGGGTACGACCCCCGGGTCACACACCCGAAGCTCGAGGTCATAATCGCTATTCGTAATGAATTCACGTGTCGTGATTTATACTCGGATTGATGAGGGCTTGATCGGCCGGGCAGGGGGTGGATCAGCCAAGGAGGGGATGGATCATCAGCCAAGGAGGGAGTGGATGGGTGGGCCGAAGAGGGAGTGGGTAGTTCGACCAAGGAGGAGGGGGGTGGGGGTAAGGGGCGAATGCAGTTCGAAATCACCTCTTTGAGCTTCAGTGGGAGTAAAGCTGCTGAGCAGCTGCCTTCGCTGCTGAACACCCTCCAGCAGTCCAACATCACGATCATCTTTTGGACGTGCTACGAGGCTCAGGTGGATTGCCCCGCCCTTGCGTCACCGTCGGAGCGGGTCAGCATCGAGAGGCCCTTAATCAAACATCTGGAGAGACAAACGTTCCATTCATTCTATGTAAAGCCTGTTTTTGCAATGCTCGTGCGGTGCGGGGATCTTTTATTCGCTCTATGTGTGGGCCCACTTCTCCTAATCATTCCAGCTGTTATCTTTAGACTAGGGGTTGGATCCGTCATCCATGGTCTCAAGGGCGAGGCTGTGATCCGCAAGCGGGTAGCGCTCCGGCAGGAGACATAATTGCCAGGGGTGTAGCTCTCCCAGAAATGGGGTGGGGCGCAACTGCCAGTGGGCAGCCTCAGTGGGCAGGTGGGGGTGCGTACTTGCCAGGGGGCATACCGCCTCAGGGGCAGGAGGGGCGGGGATCTCTGCCACTGCCAGGGTGTTTGCCCTCCCCCGTGCTCTGCTCTCTCTCGGGTGATAGGTAGTTTCTCTGTTCCCGCTTGTTCCACCTCTTTAGGACTGGTTGCTTCAGCCGGGGTCCCTTAGAATTTGAGACCGGGCTGGCGGTCGGGGCGGAGCATGCCAGGCCCAGACGCTGTTCAGGACCCTCAACTCGATGAGCGAGGATCCTAGGTTCAAGCTGGCGGGAGAGGAACACGTTTGGGTCGGCCCAGGGTGGTATGAAGACGACTGGTGGCAAGACCCCGATATCTTCCCCACCGGTGATTCCCCTTTGGAGATCCTGCGGTGTGCGTTTTGGTGGCAGCGGGGAAGGGGGGTCTGGCTGTATCTAGCTGAGCCCCGCCCACTGGTCATTGGAGTGCTCTTCTTTTCAAAGTGGCATGCACACCATATGCCATTCAACGCTTAGCTCATGACTTGCATCTCGATGACACGATGCCGGGTGGGAGAGGGGGGAGCTGTGACACGATGCAGGGGTGGGAGGGGGGTGGGGGGAGTTGCACGCATGCAGGGTGGGAGGGGAGGGGCGGGGGGGCTGTGCTACAATGCAGGGTGGGAGGGGGGTAGGGGGAGTAAGGCGGGAGAGGCTGTGACACGATACAGGGTGAGAGAGGGGGGAGGGCGGGAGCTGTGCCACGATGCAAAGGGGAGGGGGTGGGTGGGGGCGGAGCACTGTAACACGAAGGTGGGGCTGGGGGGGAGCTTTGACGATGCAGGGTGGGAGGGTGGGTGGGTAGCACCTCCAGACAAATTTATGCAGGTGGTGAGACGTGGAATAAGACAGGATGGGATTTGGGCAGAAAGCGGCTTTTGACACAGCAGGGTGGAGAGGGGTGGGGGAGGAGCTGCACGCAGTGGAGGGGGGATAGGGGGATCTGTGACACGATAGATCACTTGGGAGGGGTGTGTGGTGGGGGAACGCTGTGACACGATGCAGGGGGGAGTTGGGGGGGAGCTTTGACATGTTTCATGGCTGTGTGGGCATGGGATGCAGCGGCGTACGCTCTCTTGCTCGAACAGAGTGCAAATGGCGAATTGTCGGATCAATTTCAGACACGGTTTCTGCAACGCGCCAGGGATCTGAATCAGAGCGGGCTTTGCAACGATGCGGTGTGGAAGACGTACGGGGCGCTGGCGTACGATGGCTTGTATACCGTTGCCAGGGCATTCAACAGGACTCTGAGCGCCATCGGATATCTCCCAGGGCCTCAGGTGGGTCTCACGTGCCCCCCCCTCACAGACAAAGACTGGCGGAGCCCAGAGGGCGACCGCCGCCCGGTTGTGAAGTGCGCAATGAGCGACTCCTCCGCGACGGCTGAGGCGGGACAGCTGCACGCTGGATGGGGGCAACAGACACCTTGCGAGGCTGTGATAAGCACAATTGTCGCAAGCAGCAAGCCCACCTGAGCTCTCTTCTAGAGGCACTCAAGCTGTCCGATCACACACCAGATCCACCGGGCTGGGAGCCTGCTCGACCTTACCCACTGTGGCAATTGCCCGCCGGTAGGACCTGAACGACAGCTCTGTTGGTTGCTGCTCGCAGCAGTAGCCATCCAGTGCGCGCCGCGCTGCGGGCGACAGCCGTGGATGACCGCGGATGCGCAACGTGAAGGAGGGAAAATAAAAATACCAGAAATAACTTTTCGAATGCACGTCACCCCTTGACGCGGCTCTCCCCCTCACCCTCACCCAAACCCCCACTGCCCCCATACCTCTCGGTGGTCCGCCCGCTGCAGGTTCTCGAGGCCATCTTCGCGGATGAATTCCAGGGAGCCTCAGGATTGATCTCATTCTCGCGAGACTCGGGGAACATCGCATCTCCCTGGTTCAAGCTCAGCATCCTGCAGCGATCCGACGGTGACAGCGACGGCAACTTGGTCAAGGTGTGCCGCCTCGGGAATCTCTGCCTTCGTACGGCGGAAGTCATCATATCTGGCGAATTAGGGACGTCCACAGGGCCAGTTGCTGGCGGCGGCCGTTGTCAGCGTGGCAGCTGTCGTTATTCGCGTGGCGCGTGTGACGTGAGTAGGGGAACTCCGAGGCCGCGATCCTTCCCAGCATGGTGCAGGTGCGATGAGCAGGGGGCAAGACGTGCGATGCGGCAAGTCGGTTGACGGGTTCTCTGGAATGCCTTGCCAGCGTTTGGCGGAGCGAGGTCACCTTCTTGGCTGGCATTTCTTTGGTTTAGATTGACTTTAGATTGAGATTGCGAGGCTGGCGAGAAAGCAGTGGAGAGGCGGGGCTACGACTCCCAGTACGCCCCGGAAGGGGAGTCGGTCATTTCATTTTCATTGCTTTGCTTTTGGTGTAGAAACGCCTCACCACCTCCTCGGAGCAGCAGAGCAGCGGAGGCGTTTCCTGTGAGCCACCTCCTGTTGCTACATGTCCTGTGCCGGTCAATCGCTCTGCGGAAACGCCACGTGGCAAGGTTGCATTGGCAGGCAGCCCCGCAGGGGAAGTCACACGGCATGCTGTACCGTCTTCGGGCACGGGGTCCGGAGCGAGCTCCGGGGCGATGATGGATATCGCATTGTAGAGCAGTTTTAGAGTTTTCTGCACCACTAGATCAAGTGTTGCTTCCTGGTCCGTCGGATCGAGAAACGGTCCGTCGGTCCGTCGGTCCGTCGGTCGATTTTTGTTATTTCTCCTGATCGAGATCGACTGCAGCTTGCGTAAGAGAATTCCGTGCGAGGAATCCGCAGCTTCGATCTGTTGCAGTGGGTGGGGTTGGCACGAGGGGAGAAGGGGGGAGGAGAGGGAGCAGGTGCAAGTGAGTAAGATAGCCCTTGCGGAGGTAGACGCCGGATGGAATCAGGAGGACCTAGATTCGCTGCGATTCCGCTCGGGATATGTGCCGGGGGAGGTGCCGGCCCCGACGTCGTTGGTGCCGCTCCCCACGGTAGAGCGCATCCGCGAGACGTCCTGCCTCCGCGGGATGCGGTACGACGAGGACGCGCGGCGGTGCACGACATGCGAGGCGCCGGACCTGTGCCTGCACTCCTATGGGGTGAGCTGCACCGAGAGCGGGGAGCTGGACGCGGCCATTCAGTGCTTCGGGAATGGGCTAGGGGTGCGTCGCTCCCCTGCGGCCGCTGCGCAAACCAGACGGTTCTCGCTCCCCCGTCTCCATGATCCGTGCACGGCCTCAGGCTTCCGGGCCCACGTCGCTAGGGTTGCTTGGCGCGAGTTGCCAGTGGAAAAGAAAAATGAAAAAACGTGTTGCCAGCGCTCAAGGGTGTCAGCTGGGCGTGCTCCCGGAGCAGAGTTGCGGGGTATACGACTCCCCGCGCGAGCTTTTGAGGCTGGTCGCTTTCATGGTACATGGGGTGGAGCGCGTCCGGGAGCAGTTCAAGGTGCCCCTGTTTGACAAGGCGGCGGCTGACTTCCTCTCAAGCTCAAAGCGCGCGAGGTCTTGTGAGAGGGTGTCAGCATCTTGGGGGTGCCGCTGAAGCCAGAGCTCCCGCGCCGAGCGGGGAATGGCGGCGTGGCTTGCATCGCCGCCGCCGCCGCCAAAAAAAAAAAGCCAAGCTCAAATGTGCTCTCAAATGTTAGACGCCTGTTCCAAAAAACTGTGAGACGCCGATCTCCGGCACCGTCCAGTACGCGCGTTGTCATTGCGCGGTGCCTGGTAAATGAGCCGGCGGCGCCTCACGGACTCCGCGTCGCCCGCTGTCTCGTGATGAGAGGCGCTCGTGAATCCACGGGGACCGATTTCGGGAGAGGGGGATGGGAGGAGGGGAGGGGTTCTCGGGGCAGCCGAGAAGAGCATTGGGCAGACGAAGTTTCTATCGACAATGTACGTCTGTCTGCCTGGCCGCCCTGCCTAAACACCACGATCTGCGACCCAGTGGGGCATTGCTGTGCAATCTACTGATTGACTCTGCTGTGGGTTGAACGCGACGCGTGCACCGGCGGGAAGTGCGCCATCGCCCCACGGATGGCGATGGTGGGAAGGGCACCATGAGTACGACTCCTCGGAGACGATCAACCGTGCAACTTGAAGCAGACGGAACTTGTCCTGGGGTTTTCTGGCTCCCCTGTCGCCATAGGTACTCGGTTACCGTTCTAGAGGGCTCATATGTCGGCCGACAGTCGTCGGGGTGGTTGCTGCCGAAGGGCTATTTCGTGTTTTTCAATCTGACAAGTCCCGCGATCAGATCTCGGTTTTCAGCCAAAACCTCCTACAATTAGCAATACAAAAGCAGCTGGTACGAAAGCAGCTGGTCGAAAAGACCGCTCGTCGGTGAGAGGGCGCGCATGGAGGGGGTCAGTCGGATTGGGAAGCGGGGCGATGGCACAGGCGTTCGGAGAGCTGAAGGAAGGCATCACCGCGGAGCACCTTGCCAAGTTCGTCTTCACGTGCCGGGCGGGCCAGTGCGAGATCCAGGGCTGCGCCCTGGGCTATGAGGTGACAACCCAGGTGTCGAGTTTTGACATCCGGTGGCAGACTGGGAGCACAGTACACTGACAATTTAAACGCTGTATTGCCCCACCCTCATGGTATTGCCGCGCTCTGCTCCTCGACCAGAAAGGTGAAAGAGAGAGCCTCCCGGATGTGAGGAAGGGTGTGTGTGGGGGTGGGGTGTGTGCAGGGGCGGATGTGTGAGGTCTGCGGCTCTGAGTACTCACAAACATTCAACGGATGCAAGTTGTGCGAGGGCGAGGTGTGATGAGGAAAACGCTCCCCCACCTCCACCCTTATTCCTCCCAACCCCCTTCCTCCACGTCCACGTCCACCTCCCCTGGTTCCCTTACTTCCATGTGCAAGCACAGCTGCACACCGTTGAACACGTCCAGAGGGGGTGGGGGAAGAATTGGGGGATGGAGATCTGCACGACCCTGCTGGAGGCATGGGCTGCCGGGAGTTTAGCACCATTGGCCATTCGGATCAGATCAAGGCTCACCGGAAGGGTGTCCCCATGTTCCAAGGAAGGCTGGCGGCTAAAAGGCAGCGCAGAAAGTTTGGAGGAGATGGGGGGGGGGTTGGGGGTGTTGGATTAATTGGAGGAGAAAAATCTGTTTTGTTGTAAGAGGTATAAATGGAGCTATTATGGTTCAATTGGAGCTTGTGGAATATTAGAGGATTCTGCACCCTAGATCGAGCAGTAGTTCCCCTTCGTTTCCTGGACCGTCAGTTCGAAATGTGGCAGATCGGGACTCCTTGGGCCATTGGATCGAGACGCAGCACATTTTGGCCACTCAACCCAGACCCATATTTGCAAAAGTGGGCCAGGGGACAGGCCACGGTTGCCGGATAGAGATCCTTGTCACTGTGTGATTAGAGAGGATCCGTCGGGCGGGATTCGTCAGCTCTGTTCTTTTGCGTTTCCATCTCGCCCATCCCAGGAGACTCGAACATTTGCGTCGAAGCTGCGAATCAGCCCTAGAAGATGTGTATCAGCCTCGAAAAAAAACATTTCAGAAGAGATTTCTCTCGCGTACCTAGGATAGTGTGTCAAAGCATGTGAGAAGAAAGTTGTTTCCAATGAAATATCACCGTTGCGCCTTTCGTCAAATCAAATGTTTGTGCAAAAGAAACATCAGATATGCGTCACGTCATGTTTGCTTGGGATCACCGGGTGCTCGTACATCTCTTTTTAGGGTTTAGGGTTTAAGGGTTTTAACAGGATATGGTTGCTGGGGGTTCAAATTTCACTCTCGGAATATAGTCAATTGTTGCAAGTCGAAGCCCAGAGCCTTTTTCCGTGCTAGGCATCTCGTGTCTGTAACAAGTTGGGGAAGGGGGAGGGGGGTTGAGGGCAGGAGGCATGGAAGCGCCCAGATAATTTGATTGCCGCGTTCTTCGTTTTATTGATCGGAGCTGTTGCCTTATTCTTCCAAGCCGGCGGCATCAGCGGCGGAGAAAATATCAGCGCCAATTTCGAAATTTTGATCAACTTTTGTCAGGTGGGCTTGGCTACAGTACCATGGGGAGGTCGGGGAAGCGATGAGGCCCACAAGGTGCAGCCGAAAGGGCGCGCTCTCGCACTTTCTGGATGGCCCACCGGTGTTGCACATCGCGCAATAGGTGTTCCTCTCGCCAAATATCCCGTAAAACAGTCACGACGCATGCTCGATACGCCCTCCAGTTGGTTTTATTTCTAATGTGTTTCGCGAAAAAAAATCGCGATGCTCAATGCGCCAACGCGAGGAGGGTGATGGGCATGGGGGGATGCGAGGCTGCACATTCCCCTTGCTTCTACACACACACACATATATATATATATATATATATTGCTTTCTGCTTGCGGTTGCTGGCTATCATGGGGATGTGCCGAGGGGTGAGGAAACGCTGACTGAAAACTGTCTCCGGACCTTCATGAAAAATAGCACGAATGAAGAAACGACACGCGGTAGAGAATCTGATTGCTTTGAGAATCTGATCGCATAATATAATTTCAGAGGACAGCATTCATTGGACAAGTTGAGAGCTGATCCTCGACATGACAATGAAATATCCATGTATAATTACCATCGATCCCAAGCTGCTCAAATTATTTGCATAAACGGATATACAGAGAAGCGCAACTGTTACAGGCAGTTCATCTCTCGCTCAACTCCAGAGCCAAGGATGGATCCCTTATACTCGATCTGTTGTTTCTCCGCGCTCAATAGGTACACTATTGAAGGCATGACCTCGGCAGAGTCTTACTGAGACCTAATCAATAGTTCGTACCAATCAATGATGTTGAAACGCGCTCAAACTACCATCTCGCATTACGGAAACGCCAGCTCCGGCATACACGGCTGCATTCCGCACACGTTCAGAATGGGTCTCATCCGTACTCGGTTACCTGCTGAGGTCGCGACTTCGGAGAAATCTTCTCGAGGCCTATTCAAAACTTTCTGAAAGACGGAATTCTTTGAACTGCCCTCTCGCGATGGCAACGCCAGCTCCAGCACGCCAAGCCTGCATTCCGCACACGATCAGATTGTAACTCCTCCGTACTCGGTTACCTGCTGAGGTCGCGACTTCGGAGATATCTTTTTGAGACCTTTCAAAACTTTCTGAAAGACGGAATTCCTTGAACTGCCCTCTCGCGACAGCAACGCCAGCTCCAGCACGCGAAGCCTGCATCCCTCACACGATCAGATCGGGACTCCTCCGTACTCGGTTCCCTGATGCCGGCGCGACCACGGTGGAATCTTCCTAAGACCTATTCGAAACTTTGTACTAAGCGAAAATTGCCTTTCGGTCCCGCTGAAGTTTGTCACACAATATGTGTCATGTATATAAAGCTGTTTCGCTTGGAGAGAGCAGCTCGAGCTGAAGTTTGTAGTTCGAATTGAAACTCCTGAGATATAAATGCCTACGAGATAGAAGGATTCCCTTCGGCTCGGTATAATTTCAATTCTGATTTCATTGTGCGATATAAATTTCGGTTTATGGATCGAGATACGTTTTAATGACAAGGAACTGTCGAAATGCAACCAGTCACAAATGTGAATGTGAAGTTCAGATCCTGTGTCGATTTCCGAGATGAAGCCATCATCCAATAGCCTCGCTTCTGAAAATTAAGGTCGGGAGACAGTTTTCAGTAAGCGTTTCCTCACCCCTCGGATGTGCCGGAGAGTGCCGGGCCGCCACCAGACTCAGACCGAGACCGAGAGTGCCGGGCCGCCACCAGACTCAGACCGAGACCGAGAGTTCCGGGCCGCCACCAGACTCAGACCGAGACCGAGAGTGCCGGGCCGCCACCAGACTCAGACCGAGACCGAGAGTGCCAGGCCGCCACCAGACTCAGACCGAGGAGAGTGCCAGGCCGTCACCAGACTCAGACTGAGACCGAAACCGAAACCGGGAGCCATCTCAGTTTTCGAGGGAGGACAAGGGCTGCCATGTGTGGAATCTAGGTGGGGGGGAGGGGTGGCGGGGGCTGGTGTAGGTACTGGGTATCATTCTGGACCAGACCGACCTCGAAATGTACCGCGTGTGGACAATATTCAACGTCGACGTCCCAGAGGAGAAAGATGAGGACATGTCATGCTTTGCTGGACCAATCGACACGTTTGGGGTGTTTTTCTTCAAGCTAGGGTCTGTGGCGATCCTGTGGAGCATGCTCGCTCTTATCACTCTCGGCTACTCGTTCCTCGTCGGGAAGTTTGGGGCCCACCGTATGAAAAAGGTCATGACACGTATCACGCAGGTACCCCCTCCATTCCCCTCCGCCCCATCCCACCCCGATGCTATGGTGGAATAGGATTCGCACTATGGGTTGGGGAGGCCGTAGCCCCCTCCCCTCCCCCTCCCCCCTTCCCCAGATGATGCGAACAGAAAGCAGGGGGTCATAAGGGGAGTCCCGCAATTCCGTCCTGTTGAGGCATGCCGCATGCGTGGGAAGCGTTGGAATGACGTGGCGCAACAAGGGTGCGCTGTGACGACAGGCTCCCGCTCGATTCGTGTTTAAGCGGTTACTTCCAGAGAAGTTGGTGCAGCGTATTTTTTCCACTGGTGCGGATCCCTCCAGCCCGCGAATCACCACTGCGAAGTTGGGTTCACCCGTTGCGGGCTCTTCGAGGTCCGGGGGAGCGCGCACCGTCGGCACGAAGCTGGCTGCTGCCTGTGCACCGCACGGCATAGCAATCGCACAAACTGGAGGGCTGAAAATGATAGGCACTCACGACGTGAAATTTCGGTGCACCCTTGGCCGTCGCGGATCAACCCCAAGAGGTCCTTCGTTGTGAGACTGCTGAATGGAGGCGTGGGATGAGCCCCGTCTCCTTTGGCAAAGTGCCCGCGTTGATTCATCCGAGAGGTGCAGCTCGCGTTGATTCATCCGAGAGATGCAGCTCGCGTTGATTCATCCGAGAGGTGCAGCTCGCGTTGATTCATCCGAGAGGTGCAGCTCGCGTTGATTCATCCGAGAGATGCAGCTCGCGTTGATTCATCCGAGAGATGCAGCTCGCGTTCATTCATCCGAGAGATGCAGCTCGCGTGGATTCACCCGAGAGGTGCAGCTCGCGTTGATTCATCCGAGAGGTGCAGCTCGCGTTGATTCACCCGAGAGGTGCAGCTCGCGTTGAATCATCCGAGAGATGCAGCTCGCGTTGATTCACCCAAGAGATGCAGCTCGCATTGATTCATCCGAGAGATGGTGCCGCGTTGATTCATCCGAGAGATGCAGCCGCGTTGATTCACCCAAGAGATGCAGTCGCGTTGATTCATCCGGGAGAGGTGCAGCTCGCTGATTCACCCGAGATGCAGCTCGCGTTCATTCATCCGGGAGAGGTGCAGCTCATGCTCATTCATCCGAGAGATGCAGCTCGCATTCATCCGAGAGATGCCTCGCGTTGATTCACCTCGGAGAGATGCAGCTCGCTGATTCATCCGGGAGATGCAGCTCGCATTCACCCGGAGATGCAGCTCGCTGATTCATCCGAGAGATGCAGCTTGCGTTGGATTCATCCGGGAGAGATGCAGCTCGTTGATTCACCCGAGAGGTGCAGTCGCATTGATTCATCCGAGAAGTGCAGCTCTGATTCACCTAAGAGATGCAGCTCGCGATTCATCCGAGAGATGCAGCTCGCGCGATTCACCGAGAAGTGCAGCTCGCTTATCTGCCTGAGAAGTGCAGCTCGCTGATTCATCCCGAGAGATGCAATTCGCGTTGATTCATCCGGGAGAGTAGCTCGTTGATTCATCCCAGATGCAGCTCGCGTTGATTCACCCGAGAGATGCAGCCTGCTGATTCATCCGAGAGATGGAAGCCTCGCAAGCATTTACCCGAGAGATGCAGTCACAAGGATTCACTCCGTAGAGATGCAGCTCGCGTTGATTCATCCGAGAGGTGCAGCTCGCGTTCATTCCTCCGTGAGATGCAGCTCGCGTTGATTCATCCGAGAGGTGCAGCTCGCGTTGATTCTTCCGAGAGATGCAGCTCGCGTTGATTCATCCGAGAGATGCAGCTCGCGTTGATTCATCCGAGAGATGCAGCTCGCGTTGATTCACCCGAGAGATGCAGCTCGCGTTGATTCATCCGAGAGATGCAGCTCGCGTTGATTCATCCGAGAGATGCAGCTCGCGTTGATTCATCCGAGAGATGCAGCTCGCGTTCATTCCTCCGAGAGATGCAGCTCGATTCATCCGAGAGGCAGCCGCGTTGATTCATCCGAGATGCACTGCGCGGATTCATCCGGGAGAGATGCAGCTCGCGCTGATTCAGTCCGAGAGATGCAGCTCGCGTTGATTCACCCGAGAGGTGCAGCTCGCTGGATTCACCCGAGAGATGCAGCCTGAATCATCCGAGAGATGCAGCTCGCGTTGATTCATCCGAGAGATGCAGCTCGCGTGGATTCACCCGAGAGATGCAGCTCGCGTTGATTCATCCGAGAGATGCAGCTCGCGTTGAATCATCCGAGAGATGCAGCTCGTGTTGATTCACCCGAGAGATGCAGCTCGCGTTGATTCATCCGAGAGATGCAGCTCGCGTTGATTCATCCGAGAGATGCAGCTCGCGTTGATTCACCCGAGAGATGCAGCTCGCGTGGATTCACCCGAGAGATGCAGCTCGCGTTGAATCATCCGAGAGATGCAGCTCGCAAAGTCGTGAGGATGGCGGTGTGCCGCCTATAACCCGCCAACTGTTGGGGTCGGGCGCGACGGGAAAGGGCAGCCACAGCAGGTTGCATGCTAATAGAGCGGGAGAGAGAACGGTGTCTTCTGTGGCGCAGTGAGTTCTGGAGCTCATGGAAAACCGGGAAACCTCGAAACATTGGAAGAGGATCTGCAAGGGGCCGTGCCGCTGCTGGACACGTTGCCATGGGGCGGCAGATGTGTGCCGGAGGACTTGCAGCTGCCAGAAGAAGGTTTCGATAGCATGACAGCACCGGAGAGGAGTGGGACCCCCCCCTTCCACCCTGTTAGATATTCAGATTGTCTATTTGACAAAAGCGAATGGTTTTTCGATTGACATTGGATCTTTATAATTTCAATTAGAAATAACTGTTTAGGCGACGGTACACCGTAAGAACAGTCCATTCCCGTGCTTATATAGGGTTTTTATGGTGACACTGTGTCTACTGCCCAGGATTTTGATGCTTATTACTGCAGTGACCTTTGAG
>LGRX02008997.1:0-22317 GCA_001247695.2 Cymbomonas tetramitiformis
GGGATCGGATCCGACATACGAGAAAAGTGTATGCACGTTTGACGTCAGCTTATTATAAATCGAGGACAAAACCGCCCAAGCATTTCTCGTACGTCGATGGATCTGGGATCGGATCCGACATACGAGAAATGTTCATGCACGTGTCACGTCAGCTCAGTATGAATCGAGGACAAAACCGCCCAAGCATTTCGTGGAAGTAAGTATGTGAAAATTCTTGCAGAGAAAGACAAACTTGTATATATTACTATGGATATGCATACGCGATATGTCTTGGAATCGGAGCAAACGGTGTAGGAGGGCGCGAATATGGGTGGCAGCACGAAACGGCGCCCCAATCCCACAAGCTTTAACGGTGTGAATATCTACACCCCGAAACGTGTGTACAAAAGACATGTGATTGTGCTGCTGTGAGACTTCGCGTCAAGGAAGGGTTTACGTGTGTCTTACTAGATTGTTTGGTGACAGGGACGCATATCGGGGAAGGGTTATTGAACGTCACGCTCGTGCGGGATCAACGATCGTGGCTATTTGGGGTGTTATGTACGACTCTCCACATTACGCTGCTTGCAGTGAGCGTTTTTTTGGCGTTGTGTGGCTCCGACGCTGCCTACAATCCGGGACCGAATTAGGATATTCCTCCCGTTCTTATAGACTTGTTACCCCTTCTCGTAGAGGTTGGAGATTCCGCTCGCATTATACCTCTTGGAGTGTGGCCCCTGAAAGATGATGATATGGATACGCTTGAGACGTTGGTGGGGAAGATAGATTTGTTGTGCGAGGCCTGGATATCAGCAAAAGGACAAGGTGATATTAATCACGCTCACTCAGAGGAGGTTTGTGACGATGTGGAAATGTCAGACGAGTTGGAAGGTGGGCATGAGGAAACTTACGAACGTCCTAGAGGTCAATTGCCGCAAGTAAGTGACGGTTTTGAGGAGTTGACGCGCGGGAATAAGGGTTGGTGGGTCGAGAAGATGCGAACGGCATTTGGGAGAAGCCCTCACCGCATTGCGGGTGCGGTGAGGGCGTATATCGAGTCCCTTCCGGCGGGCTTGAGTTCGAAGGTGCACAAGGAGTGCAATGCGGCATTTGTGTCGTTAGGTGACCGGCGCGAGGAGACAGTGAAGAATTGTGTTGTGGCGAATTTGAGGGACGCGTTATCACGCTTAGCACGACGAAACACACGTGCGAACGTTAGTCTAACGAGGGGGATAGCGGCTGCGGCATTTGGGAGCAACTTGGCCGAGGATAACTTGGTGCGTACGGCTTGCACGATGCTTGGTGTGCATCAACGCGTTGGAACGCTTGGGGTGGTCGGAAATTCAAACTTGAGGGAGGGGGCACACATGGGAACTGAGGAGAGAGGGCGTCGTGGCCTTTGGGAGGGCGTGATGCTTGCGGAACGGAGATTGTCTACCCGATGCTTGACAATGGCGACTTGTGCTCTTATTAGAGCTTTTGGTTGCACCCGGACAACACTCGAGTTAGTCCTTGCAAAAAGGACGTCGTGTTGGCACGTGACCCCAACACCGGTGCTTTGAGAACACCGAGGGAGTTCGTGAGCAAACATTGGTTGGAAGCCTCTCAACTAGTAATATATAGGAGGTTTCAAGCCAAGTACCCCGCTCTCAAGATTGGGCAACGTTCCTTTGAGAAGCAAGGGGTGTGCAAGCCGCACAATGTTGTGCGGCTGCGAAGGAAGGACAACATATCTTGTTGTTGTAGGTACCACGAAGACATGAGAATGGTCCTTGAGGGCTTTGACAAGGCCCGAGAGGCGGTGCATTCACAATGTGCGTGCACTTCGGCGACATGTTGCCCACGGGTTCGAAGGACACCTGAGCATAGGCGAAAGGCGGTGGGGAACACGGGAATGGTTTGCACTATTGCAAAGGCGGGGAGGTCGACATCAACTTTCGCCGAGAGCTTGTTGTGTCCGCGGGTGGGGATAAGCATGCCATGGAGTGCTTGAGAGGGAGGTGCGAGAAGTGTGGCGGCTTGGCCAACTTCAAAGTGTGTGACAGTGAGGTGCAGCATGAGGCGCAAGTGCCGTGGTCTTGTTACGAGACTTGCGGCACAGGACGGATGGACGAGGATGGTAAGGAGATTCGGCGACTGCAGTTTGTGCAGAAGAAGACGAAGCTGGCCGCCTTGATCGCCAAGTTGCAGGCGCTGTTGCTGGGGCACGAGCGGGGGGCTTCGCCAAATTGTCAGTGCAAGGGGAACTTCTTAGTGAATAGCGCGACCGCAGGGCAACCGGAGGCATGGGCGTGGAAGAAGTTGGAAGGCTGCGGGGATTGCGCGTTTCTGCGGCCATATGCATATCACACTTTCATGGCATTACACCAGCAGCGGCAGTTTCAGACGTGCGTCAGGGATTTGCCATTGGGACATGCGGTGTTCTTGTTTGACTTCTCGGAGAATCATTCATTGAACATTCCTCGAGAAGTGCAAAGTCTGCATTGGGTGGTGAAGCAGGCGACCATATTAGTCTGCGTGGTGTGGAGACATGCGTGTATGGCCGTGGATGGGGTGGAATCAACCGCGGAGAACCCAGTGCTGGTGAAGGATTACGTGTACTTGTTGAGCGATGACCGGAAGCACGATCACCGCTTCATTCAGTACATGCGGGAGTTGATCATCAGAGACTACTTCATCGGGAGGGGGATCGCAAAGCCCTTGTTTATCCACGAGTGGGCAGATGGTTGTGCGGGACAAAATAAGTGCGCGGCAGGGTTTGCAGATGTGGCGAATAGCAAATACGAGTGGTCATTAGGTGTACCTTGCCAACGGAACTTCTTTGAGACGGCGCATGCCAAGGGGGAGCAGGATGGGGCGGGGGCGCATGTCAAGCACGCAGCGGCGGTGGCGGTCATATCAGAGGGTGACAAGTGGTATGCCCGCATCAATTGCGCTGCAGACCTGCATGCGTTCTGTTGCGAGAGATTGAGCCGACGTGCGGATAGCAGTTACGCCAAGGCAAGAGCGAGCTTCAATCAACGGTTTTTTTACTTGGTACCAGAGGACGCACTGCACGAGGAGGCGGGAGGATTGCATGCGGTGGATCACAATGCTGGTGCAGCATACCAGGCGGTGGATGGGACGCAGCGCTTGCATTCTGTAAGGGGGGGGGAGGGCGAGGGGAAGTTGATGGTACGTGAGCGTACATGCTATTGTGTGAATTGTTATGCGGAGTGTGTGCGCTCCATTCCGGACTCGGAGGGATGCTTGGAGACATCCCACGTGGATGCGTGGAGAGATGTGGAGTTGCGGCCGGCTACGGGCGCGGCCGCCGTGAGGATTCGCGGCATGGTGGAGGAGTATGCGGCGGGTGTGAGTGTAGCCGTGCGGCGTGGTAGCATCATGGCGGTGAAGAAGGATCCTACGGACGCATCACATGCCTACTACTTGGTGAAGGCGCTGTCTGGTGTCACGGAGGTCGGCGGGAGGATCCGCCGTGATGACTATAGACAGACATTTGCTCCTGGAGACTCGGTGATTTCGGGGAGATACTTTGAGTGGACGGATCCAAACGTGCGAGATACATACACCTTAGATACTAGCAAGAAGTGCTTGATTCCGTGTGAAGCCGTACTAGCATGTGATGTTCGCCTAGTTAAGAGGGGGGATGTGCACATGCTACCCCTGAGGGAGCATCAGCGGTTGTTGGCACTTCTGTGAGATTCTAGTGTTATGTAGATGTATATATTGTATATATTGTAGATACGGCCATGTTGCGGTGTATATTGTTATGACTTGTACATACTTGGAATAACTTCTCCGTATCACGTGCTACATCTCACGCACCCGCAATATATGCAATTTCTGCTTTGCAGCCCTTTTTAGAGACGAAATTAGCTCCCCAGCACCCCGTGAATATGACCCGATGTGAAATTTCGCTTCTCATTGCCTAGGTATGACCTCTAAATACTTCTCACAACTTCTAATAACTTCACCGTATCACGTGCAACATCTCACGCGCCCACGAGACATGCATTTTCTGTTGTTGCAGTCAGTTTACAGACGAAATTAGCCCCCCAACGCCCCGTGAATGTGACCCGATGTGAAATATCACTTCTCGATGCCTAGTAATAACTTCTAGATACTTCTCACAACTTGTAATAACTTCACCGTATCATTTGCATATCTCACGCGCCCACGAGACATGCATTTTCTGTTTTGCAGTCAGCTTACAGACGAAATTAGCTCCCCAACGCCCCGCGAATGTGACCCGATGTGAAATATCACTTCTCGATGCCTAATAATAACTTCTAGATACTTCTCACAACTTGTAATAACTTCACCGTATCATTTGCATATCTCACGCGCCCACGAGACATGCATTTTCTGTTTTGCAGTCAGTTTACAGACGAAATTAGCTCCCCAACGCCCCGCGAATGTGACCCGATGTGAAATATCACTTCTTGATGCCTAGTAATAACTTCTAGATACTTCTCACAACTTCTAATAACTTCACCGTATCATTTGCATATCTCACGCGCCCACGAGACATGCAATTTCTGCTTTGCAGTCAGTTTACAGACGAAATTAGCTCCCCAGCACCCCGTGAATATGTCCCGATGTGAAATATCACTGCTCGATGCCTAGTAATAACTTCTAGATACTTCTCACAACTTCTAATAACTTCACCGTATCATTTGCATATCTCACGCGCCCACGAGACATGCATATCCTGCTCCGCGGCCCATCTGCGACTTGTATAGCAGCCCTGTGGCCACAATAATTATCGAAAATGCAAAATATTGCATTCGGGTGATTTCTTATAACTTCTAACATGTTCTTGAAACTTCTTGCGACTTCTTAATGCCATTTTCATTGATTATGCAATTTATAGTGCAAGCCCGTCCACCTAGCCGTGCTACATGCCCGATAAGGGAATTCACCGAACTTGCGGCTTGCCTGACTGGGCAACTACATCTTCCCAGTTGAGGGCACGTGGCCGAATGTACGTTAGTCTTACCGAACTGTTCCAAGTAAATAAGATACCATAAGATGTGTTGCGCTGTACACGAATCCAATGATTCTGGTGGGGTCATGCAAGCCAGGAATTCCCCGAGGGCCCGCAAATTTCGGAGTTTGGCCGATTGGTACACATCCCTGGCCCTTGCTTCCTGAAGCTCCTTCGTTCTTAGATGTATGGCGGCCCAGTCAGGGGATTTTCTCAACAGGCTCTTGCCACCACCCTGTTAACCTCAAATTTTTCCCCTTCCCCGAAAGTTACAGGCGTTCAACAATTTATTTTCCAAGGTAAACGGATTACTATGGGAGGCTTATTAATATATCGCATGAATTTTGTGTTTTTGGAATACGAAGTGTTTTTAAGAAAAATCGAATCTAAAAATCCAGACTGCCCACGGGAGTGGGCCTGCTTCTGACCATCTTCCATTTCTAAGTTGTTGGAAACATACCTCTCCTGCTTCAGCGATTCTGAACTTTTGTTTGCACAGTTTATTGTACGCAGTCCACCAGAACCCATCTGGAGAGAAACCATCCCACTGTGGAGCAACCACAGAGGCTGACGCTTTCTGTTCTCTAAGATACGTCAGGAACGGTCCCATTAATGCAAAAGGCGGATTAGCATAACAGTTCAGTCCCGCTAGTGGATAGGCAAAGACATTGGTGCCACAAGCTTCTTTCTCTGGCAGCCTTGAGCAAAATCGCATTTTGGGACATCCCCGAACATTAATCGTTGTTGCGAAGCAGTCGATGTTGTGCCGTCCAAACATCATGTTCAACAGAGGAGAGAACCGTGGCATTAATGAATAATGAGACTCTTCATCCGGGACTACAATAGTTCCATCAGGTCCCCTTGAAAAGGAAACCACCTTCAGCTCCAAGTTGTTATCCGCGACAAATCTATAGAGCTTTTCTGCCAAGTCCTTGCATGCTTTCGCGCCCAGGTTAGACGAGAGGACTCTCGATGAATCCCAGATATTTTTATCCAAGATTATGTCCCAGCGTTGCGGGACCCGTTCTACTGGGATTTCGAACAAGGCTTCAGAAATCAAAATTGACCGATCCACCGACGAGCAGGTTCTCAAATCTCGATAACACGAAATTTCATCTTGGAATTCCCCTGCTCTGATTGATGCCGTGACTTTTGTACCATCGCCGTTTGTATCCACGAGTATCGAGCAATGGGCCTGCTTCCTAAGGGCTGTTCCATTTATTGTCGTAGGGGGGGGGGTGTAGGATATGGTACTTGCACCCCCACCTACCCATCGGACATCGACATGAATGACCCCACCCTTCCCTCGGACATATTTGACGGAGCACCCCACCCACCCTCCGGACACATCAAAACTTGAACTCACCAGACCGCGGGAGATATAAACCACGACATCGATGCATGCATGTTTGTATGTACCTAACAATGCACATAGACACATAGACAGTAGGTTTTTAAGCCCCCTTGGATAATGTATATATGTACCTCATCGTATTCCGGCATGCACACTTGCATCACGTGTATATTAATAGGGAAGAGCCATAGTACTAGTAAGATCAAAGAATTTATCTATAGATGTGATTATACAAGTGTTGTATATATCGTTGTCTATTGCGATCGAACGATGCGCAAGACGCGTCTTGATGATGATATGCAAGTCATGGGACGGCGCCGATTGCAAAATTACCTATCAGTCCATTTCTATAGCTCGAGAAATTGATTAATAACACTGATACTCGATACTCATGAATGCTTCAGATTTACATACGGATTCACATAATTATCACATTACAATTCTGAATAACTGTACCCACTACTGATACCGATATATTGGTGATAGGTAGTCAGATTGTTGATTCCGACAATATATGTCTCTCTCTATTGTATATTCATCATCTAATAATTCAAGCCATCAATGTTTAATGCAACCTTAAATATATTGCTTACCACATATGGCACGCTTGCCATGGCTCTCGTCTTTGATACACCTTATATTCAATGGCATTGCTATGTCTCAAGCGCTCTTAATATGTCTGGATCATCTCGACTGCACTTATTATCAACCATTTCGACCAAATCTACTTTGTAGCACTCTTTCAGATCGCGTGCATCTACAGAGGCGCGCGTGCACAATATACTCTTTAGAAGAGGCACAGTCAATTTCCACAAAGGGTCATTCTTCCAAATTGTCTCTCTCTGCAGACGTTTTGCTACCTTCATCTCTTTACCCTCCAACTCCGCTTTCCATTTCTATCATATTTCGCCATATGCTGAGATAGGCGGGTCAGGCTCTTGCAGATTATACAACTGTTTCAGTTTCTCCCAGATTGGCCCTCGAGGAGTCAATTGAAAATTTGAATTTGCCCGCAAGTCCACGTTTTCTATCTTACGAAAGTCACTGAGCCTAGCCATATCCTCAGCACAAAAGACCCAATCATCAGGGGATGCAGCTGGAATGGAGAGCAATGGCTCGTCAGCATACATAGTCGATTGCAATCGGCCAATACACTCAGCCCTTGCCGCTTCCATGTTTTCACGGAACTTAGCATTTGACATTTTCCCTTCGTCAAAATCAAATTCATCGGAGTGCACTTGGTAACTAGAGATGACACCGCTCTGTGACAGTGCGTAGTTCTCAGCAGTGTGGCACCGCTCAACCGAATGTTTCTTACTGCCATGCTCCTCATAAGCTTGCATACGAATATCATCTAGATCTAGAACTCGGCGGATAAGCTCTGCAGATATCTGATTAAGATTACTGCGTGGCCGCTCATCGCCAGCATTGTCGCACGTATATAACAAGCTGCACACAAGACTACCGTCCGGGGATGAAAAGTGGGACTTACTCCGCGGTTGCGCCATCACCAGGAGTCGCTCCTGCATATTCCGGATTGAGGATTCATCTTCGAAGTAATTCATCTTAACCACAGATATGGCCGCGCCCGTGACACGAGTGGAAATCAGAGGCCTTCCATCAATATGAATGACAGGAACTTTCTCAAGCAGAGGTTGTCGAATCACCAACTGATATGTTGTGATGACCAGGTCACGTTTAGATCGTTTGTCCCAATCATGGTCATCAAACACCACTTTGCTCCAAGACTTGCCAGGTCTCTGCACAGGTGCCACGTCCGTGTGAGTTTTAGCTTTAGCATCTCCCGCCAGAACTGCACCATATGCATCATCCAAATAATCATTGTAGGAGTAGTTCATATAAGCTGTGGCAAAATGAGCATTTCTACTCTCGTGCGAATTCCCATCCCTTGTCGAGCGTTGCAAGCTGATGCCTGGATTGATCCCTCGACCCGCATGGTGCCGCTTGGCCTGTGCTGTCCCTGCTCTGTAGTTTTCACTGTACGTATATGCACAGCTGATACTCACTGGAATCTGGAAGTGCTCATTGATAATAGCCACTGCCCGAGGCATGTTCATCCATCCAGAGCTCTGACGAAACAATACCTCCGTTATCAAACGAGGGTGAGACTCCAAACCACCACTACCATCCACAAAGCAATCAAACAGCGCCTTTAGAATCGTTGTAAACGCAGGGTGTTCGTCAGCCTTCAACTTCCTGCCTTGTCCTGGAGCACGGACAACAATGACATCATCCCTCTCCTTGCGTGCTGCCCGTAAGTCCTTCGGACTCCCACCCACTTCATGCTCCTGGAAGATAGCATTCCAGCGTGATAAGTTCACCACCCCCTTCGTCACTGCAGATTTCAATGATTGATTCCTGTTGCCAGCATATAAAACATTCTGCATGAATGTACGAGATGTTAAACTAGTCAAAACGCATTTCAAGAACTGCTTATCCCGCTCCGAATCAGCACACTCCAGAGCTGCCGGCACCAATGTCTCGAACTTCTCCTTCATTGCCTCGGTTGACCAATGTTGAGCACGCGGCCATCCCAATCCCTCAATCAAATGATTCCAATTGACACCTAGTTCTCGACGGACCAGATACATTTGCATCGAACTACCCATTACAGGCGGTTTATTTGGACGCATCACTCGTACACACAACGGTAAAGCCTTCATTCTTGAAGGCAGCAACGTGGGGCTGTAAAAGCCCACAGCCAAGCACGCTCTCCATAGTACACGTTTGCGACATTATGGGATTTAAACACGAGAAATAAAGTTGGCCTGTCCGACGGTTTTTTTTTGTAAGAGTCTCCGCTGCAGATAATTTGTCAGATAATTTGTATAAACGGCTTCAGGTATTAGGGTGGTCAAAGTTCATTCGATTGTGACACCGACGTGATCGACCATGCCATCGCATGGCATACAATTATGGGGCCATGAAGGCACCCCAGGCAAGATGCCGCTGCCGCTCCAGCTGGACCCTTGGAGCACCAATCAGAGCGGCGGTGCCAAGCTGCCAACGTCGGACCCCGCCCCCGCCCGGACAACTGGCGAGTCGCGTCGCGCACCCCACGGACACGTGACCGATTCCCAGGATCCCACCCACCCAGCGGACACCTGCACCTCTCGACCCCACCCACCCCACGGACAACACAACCTCTCGACCCCACCCCCGGACAAAAATGGAAATCCACCCCCTACGACAATAAATGGAACAGCCCTAAATGCGGACACCTTAATCAGCGACGGCTGGAAGAGTTGACTCAAGTAGAGTTTGAAATGCCTCATCTGCTTACTGTTCAGGATAAAACTTTTTCTGCAGAATTCGTGCCTCTTTGCCAGGAAGGCATACAGCTTCCTGCATGCAATAAGGATGCCCGGGGCTGCGATTGACATTGAAACCAACTTTCCTGCCACTCTTTCCAGGTCCCTGGCCGAAATACTTGACGAAGCTCGCAGGTCCGTTGCCAGGCTCAAGAACTTATCCCATTTTTTCTGCGGGATGAAGAATTCCTGCTTCGCAAGGTCAATACCAATGCCTAGCCAGGTGATGGTCAAGGACGGAATGAACTCCGTCTTCTCCAGATGAATAAAATATCCTGCCGCCGTCATGCATGACGAGACAACGAACGCCGAGATTTTGGCTCTTTCCTGTTTCGTAAGAGTTGAAGCTCCCACTGGGGCCGGCCCCCCGGCATTATCATCAATGTAGTATAAATATGGTATCCCCAGCCGCCGGATGAATCCCGCGAATTCTCCCGCGAAGGCGCTATAAATGACCGGCGCTAGCTTCCATCCAAAATTGAGAACTGTATAGACGTAATAAACGCCATCCCACAGGAAACCCATGTACTGTTGCGACTCCTCTGTAAGCCTCACGTGGAAGAATCCGTTCGCTTGGTCCATAATAAATGCCGGATCCCCCACCTCTAGGATTTGTGGAAGCATTGCCACCGACTCGTAGGTAAACGGAATATCCTTACACCAAAGGTTAAGGAATCTTGCATCGTTGAGCTTTCTTGGTTTGGCTGTCTCCACTCCTACCGGCATAACAAGATGCGGGGGAGAGCATTCCCCTTCTTTGCCCCAGACTCTTATCACTCCCCACCTGAGCTCGTCCTGTATCTTCCCAGAGATCCAGGGGATCAAATGATCCGGTATCGCATGATTCTTGAACTGCATCCTCGGGGGTGTTCTTGAGTCGAAACGAGCCCCTTCGTAAGTGCCTGAAAAATGTTGGAAGAAATCCAAGATGGAGACTCCATTCTTTGCCCATTCTTTGACCAGCAATCCCATCTCTGATGATGTTACCACCGTGTCCCAGAACTGGGTACACTCATGGATAGTTCCCACCCGGAACTCCCCCGGATCCCTAGCTGGTGCGGAAAGGGGGTCCGGGCCCAAATTACCACTGAGGGCATCAATTACTGAAGGGGCCAAGGTGTCCCGCCCTTGGGCTTCACATGGCCCTAAGGACTGTTGCCTGTCCATCACTTCCCGGGCACTGTCGAATCCTTTTACTGCCATGGTAATAAATGCAAGCAAGCGGGTCTCTCACACTTGTCGTAGCCGGCATGCCAGAATCCAGTGCGAAGTTGGCCAGGCTGTCAGCCAGTTTATTGTGGTCCCGTGCCACATGCTTGAAATTGAAAACACAATCCCGGCGCAAGGCCATGTGAGCTTTCCCAACGATAAGTAGTCTCTCCAAGTCTTTTGCGATAACGTTACGGGAGCCCGAGAATGCTGACACCACCAGCTCCGAGTCCCCAACAATTGTTGCTGTGGTCAAGTTCCATTCTATTGCTCTTTGGATTGCAATCACGGCCCCCACGAATTCTGCATAATTATTCGTCTTGGATCCAAGGCGCCCGTAGTCCCGGGTCCACTGTTGAGCTTGTTCTGAGCAGAGTGCCACCCCGAACGAGGCTTGCCTCAAATCCGGCGACGCGTTAAAGCGGCATGCACCATCGAAGAAAAGCAATCCCTTCCGTGGGGCTGAGTTTGGCTCGTGTCCCTGTTCGAGACAACAACCACACCAGAGCACTCTTCCTTTCAGGAGAAATGCTCCTCGAAAATCGCACCCCGGTCTCTACCGGGCCCCAATCTTGTGGAAAGGGATGGACGATTTTCGAGCCTGGCCACTTCCGGTGTGCTACTCGTGTAGAGTAACCCACCCGTTGTGGTCAGTACTCTAACCGTCCAGCATCCCCATGTTAAAGGGAGGCTTCTATGACGGACGGGACCAGGTGGTCCGTGCAGGCAAGATAATTGGCATTAATTGCCTGTATCCGCGAAGCACTCCAATTTGAGATATGCATCCCAAAGTCCGAAACCCAGTGTTCCGAAGCTGATCACGAAATCTAACGTAGAGCAAAAAAAACAAATCCAAATATCGAAATCCAGGATCCCGAAGGCTGAAATCTGAAAATTTAACGTAGAGCAAAATCAGCGAAATCGAAATTTCGAAAATCTAACGTAGAGCAAAAAAACAAATCCAAAATTCGAAAATCCAGCATCCCGAAGACTGAAAACTGAAAATCTAACGTAGAGCAAAATCAGCCAAATCGAAATTTCGAAATCTAACGTAGAGCAAAAATACCAAATCCAAAATTCGAAAAATCCAGCATCCCGAAGACTGAAATCTGAAAATCTAACGTAGAGCAAAATCAGCCAAATCGACATTTCGAAAATCTAACGTAGAGCAAATTCACAAAAATGCAAAATTAACTTATCAAGCAAGCAGATCCATATCACATGCAACAATGCATTTCAATTTGGTATTTAAACCTGGAATCTGATGTTACAAGGTAAGACAGGCATCCTGGCCCGCTCCCAAATATTGACACACTATATACATATTATACAGACCAGCATTCTGGCAACTTTTGACGATTCCTAAACAGGCTCCCTCTGAGGAGGTGGTGGCAACTGAGGCAACTGATTCTGGTTATTCCTATTGTCATTCTTATTTCGTTTGTCCACCCAAGTCACATTGATGGATCCATCCTTGTTCAACGCATAAGGGGACTTGCAGTCCCGCAGCATATGTGACCCCTGGCATTTCGGGCATTTGGCATTACCATCTGCAGGGGCTCCCGGTTTTGCAGTAACATGCTTAGTGGCTCCTGATAACGAGGCCTTCTTGGATTGGGTTTTAATGAACATCTGCAATTCTGACTCGTGCGCATCATCCTTCTCGCACTCTGGAACTGTAGCCCTTATTTGTTGATGTGCAAACAGGGCAATGTGATTGTCCGGCAAGGACGCATCCCTAGTACCTCCTGCCAACTCCCTCTCGATGAGAGTGGCAAGGGAATACAAGGACTGAGGAGTCTCCGGCTCCCTCGAACTGGCTCCCGGCAAACCAAAAGCAGCTGCCACCTTTCGCATCAGTTTCGGTATCTCCGGCACCGATTTCCCCGGGGTCAGGCACCAGTCCAACAGCTCGCTTCTCAATCGGTGTGCTTTCAACCAGTTGGAGACCCCCTTGGTCTCCTCTTGCATGGATCTTTGGAGCACCGAGTCCACGTACGCCTGAATGTCGAATCCCGGCGTCACCGATGATGCCAATCCCAAAGGAGCCTGCTCCCTCATGCCACCATCGATCTTCATTTACTTGAGGATGAGGAAACACTCACATATCGTCCTTTGCCTCGATACAAACATGCATAATAATGTGTTACAACAGTAGCATCTTCTCGCCCCCACTCTGATAATGCACGTAATGCAATAATCATAAGGGGTCATAATCTGAGGCAATCACATCACCCTCCCTAATCATTATTTCCAGCATCAGCTTGTCACGAGCATGCAATCTTTCATCGATCGGATCAAAGAAATTTTCATACCTATCCTCACATCGAACAAAGCAATCATAGTCATCATAAATGCAGTACTTATTGTCCAACATCACAGCAACTATTTCGTCATAATTAGAGCAACTTCATCATCATGATAACAGCATTAATTTCAATCCTATTTTCAGCAATCCTCACAGCAATTCAAGTTGTAATATAACAAATTCATATTTTCAATATAAACAAATTCATATTTTCAAATAGCATTCATCTCAATTGCAGCAATTATTTATCATCATAATAACAGCAAACAATTTCGATCCTAATCACAACAATTAATGCCAAAATTTTGAAACAATGCAACAATCAGGAAATTACAACTCTCATGCAAGACTGCCCTCAGAAAAATAATACAACTATATCTACCACAGATATGTGAATCTGTCCTCCCCATATGGGAGTTCATCCACAATCAGCACAGATCTACACAATGGACATCTGACTACTTTTCTATAGGTCATGGTGAAAACAGCATGTATTGCTGCTGGCTGGACCAAGCTGGTCAAATGGTACATTTCATCCAGGCCATCGAAACAGGCTACATGATAGTGGTGATTGCATGCAGTTGACACACACGGCATTTCTCCTAGCAGGCTGGCTAGGCAAATGGCACAGTCATCTCCCACCGTTGGGGCAGTCAGAGTTCTTGTGAGCACCACTTCATCATCAGCCTCCCGAGCCTGCAATATCAACCAATTTTTGTCAAGAAGGCCCATAACCAGGAGCTTACGCATCCGACCAGATATTTTGGAACCAATTGTCCACATAAACAACCCCCACGGGGTACAATGTCCCTCCAAGAGGAGACACCTCACAGATTGAGGATTTCAGACAACAAAACCCCCACGGGGTACATACTCTTCCAAGAAGAGCCTCACTCAGTGTGAGGATAACCAAGTTCTTATTGTCCCCACGGGACACAAGCAGCATTTTAAATTCAAACTTTTTAAAGCAAGTCAAACTTTTTAAATTGGCAGGCTACAAACAGCAGCATAAAAGTTTACAAGAACCAAATTTCACCACCTAGGAAGCGCCCACAAGCCCAGGCACTGCGCTCCTAGATTACTGCAAGGGCCCTAACTAATTACTCTTTGTGACAAGGACGGGGACCGGACTATTCTAAAAGAGGGGAAGAATTCCTAACTAGTGAAACGGGTTGAACAGGCTGATTAAGTTTGTATCAAACTACAGGGAAGGAGAAGGCCCTAGCAAATTAAACCGAAACGAATTCAAATTTCTAAAGGAAAAGGAGAGGTCAAGCAGGAGCGCTCGGGCTAGCTACCTGGGCTGGTTGCAGAGGTTCTTGTGCTTGGCTTGCGGGGGGGTCGAGGCCAGAGAAAAGACCTTGCTCCGCATTCGGGTCCGTGTGCGGGCCGAACCCCGGCGGGTACGTCGGGGTCTGCGCGGCTCCCGGCCGGACGTACAACGGGGACGGGGGCCGCCGGGGGCCCGTGCCCTCGGTGACAGGGACAACTGGAGGCGTTTGGTGTCCCGATTCCCGGGACACCAAGTCAGTCGGGACGTCCCCCATTGGCGGGGGGACCGGCCCCCCCGCGTTCAGATCAGTACGCGGGGTCAAAGTCACAGGTGTAGCCATATCCCCCGTCGGGGGCGTACGTGACCTCTCCAGCACCTCGCGGAAGCTCTCCAAATTCCGAACCATAGTTGCTCTGGACTGGTTGTTCGACACCTCCAGACCGGGGACCTTGGCACAGATCTTCCGAAGGTGCTCGGTCTTAAAGATCGAGGGGTTCAAAAGTAATTCCTTGCTAGGCAGCACGAAGAAGTTAAGTCCAGTAAAGGCGTTCACCGTCAAGTCGGGAATAGTCAGCCTTTCCTCCGTCGCGTGGTGGACTTCATCGCGGGACGCCTGCGGACGGAGAGGGAGGCTGCCCCCCCCCGCAACATCCTCCGCCAAGGACGTTCTCTGCAGCACATTTCTTGCCGGAGGAGGAGAGTCAGCGCGTCCAGGGGCAGCTTGGTCGCCAAACGACAATTCCTGCAACAAGGACGGTTCGGACGGCGACTCCGGCGTTTCAACATTCTCTCGGGACCACATTTCCCCCGCGTCGACCACCTCGTCACCGTCTTCAGATTCATTAAGACCCAACGAGCGAAAGATTGCGGGCTCCTCCCGCGGAGGGGAGACCCGCGGAGCCGAGGTCGCTGCATTAAACGCGGACGACATAACGTTGGGCACGGAATTCTCATCAAGCTGACGGGGCCGTGCGCTGCGGGAGGCGCGGGTCGCCCTCCGCAAATCAGAACTAGTAGCGATTGCTGCGGAACTCATGATTGTAAGAAGAAAACTTGCGTTAGGAAACGGAGAAGAAAGACGCAGCAATCGTCAGCAGGTAGGAAAAGTGAAGTATTTTCACCAATTTCCGACTTAAGAGCGACACTCTGCGACACTTGGACTTCGAAGCTGGAGGTGAACCGCCACTTCGCGATTCTCCATTTCCGCGATCCGAGGAGTGAGATCGGACGATCCGTCTCCTGAATGACGGTCATCACTGATGACGGAAGGAAAGTCGGCGATCAACAGTAGGGATTTTTTACCCCATTTACGTTGGATGAAATCATAATAAATTAGGGAGTGGGAATTTGGGGCGTGCCATGACTTACAAAGTTGGACCTCGTAAAGGAGGGTCTAACGCTGAAATGTCAATATTTAGGGTTTTAAATGCCGTATTCAGTCCGGATTTAGTCTGCGAAACGGGTAAGAAAACGCTATTGGAATCGGGCCGGCAACCCCCCCGAGATATGTTAGGATTAGCCCATGCAGCCCTGCGGACCGGGAGTCCCGGTCGATAGGCCACTGGCTAGACCCTTATGCTTGATTTGACACTGTGACACCCGAAACTGTCACATGTCACTTCCTATAGTAGGCTGGGCGACCGTCACTAGTAGACGGGAAACACCCGTTAGGTATTTATGTTATCTCTCTCTTTATCAAGACGCACTTTACCGTTCTGATTCGGAAACCCTTAACTCAGGGTTTATCTCTCCAGTTAGATATATATTACCGCGAAACTATTATATATCTACCAGGTTTGGCCCCACTTGCGCTTTATATAGCCACTGCGAGACTGCCACTATGAGTGGCTAACGGCTCGGACGCCTGGGATGGAGTGAGGCGCTCCGCGCGTGAGAGCGCCGGCAGTCACGGGTATGGCCTAAATTTTATGGGTTGATTTACGGCACGCCGCACCGGTTGGGGAGCAATTTTCTTACGGGATTCAACGTTGGACTGGTTTACGTTTTCTGGTTGGATCCCACACCGTTGCGTACTGGCCGCCTATTCCACACGACTTCCCGGAATTATTTGATCTCTCACGGTTGCTGTATCGACGACCCGCGCGTTTCTTGGCCGCCCACGACTGCCGCATCTCTCACGTTTCTTTGCCTCACTCCGCCCCTTCAGTCCTTCTCGTCATGGTTGCTTCCACTCGAGCCACCGCTAGCATGGCGAATCGCCGACGCGCATTATCCACGATTTTTTATTCAGCGGTTGCGAGACACGCGAACACTCCAGCCACGCCGCCGGCAGCACAACCGGCTGCCAATTCAGCAGGGGCTACGTTCCTGGCCTCGGTGCGTACCCTTCAGAGGGAGCACTTCGACATGAAGGTGTCCAAGACCGTTCGTCAAAAGTTGTTCGAGGGCAAGAACGGGCGATTTTCCGGGACTGAGTGCCACGCGTCCGCACTCTTCGCCAGGATGGTCTCTGCGCTGCAGACAGCATTTGTCACGGAGGACATCGGCTTTGCCCCCCTTTTCCTGCTGGACGATGCTACCCTTCCCGCCCGCGTGGAGGCCAACGGCTTGTTGTTCTCCGCGCTCGAGCTACTGGTTGACCCCTCGTCACCCGCAGCGGACTGGATGGACTCCTCGCACTCCAACTTCCCGAGCGACGGTAAGCGAGTGCTACTTGAGTTTGCCCGCCGCATGATCCCAGCGGGTGACCCCTTCCAGGGTCAAGCGGACATGTTGAGCATCCGCATCTCTGCGGGCGTGGACCCGCATGACAAGATCGGGGACTTCAACGCCGCTATGAAGGCTGCGAGGACGCGAGCCCCGCTCCTGGATGAGGACGTGAAGGCGCTGTTCATCAAGGCTCTCGACACCACCTTCTACCGACCGGTGGTGTCCCGGTTGCTTCTCCACGATCAACGAGCCGCTCACGACCTCCTCACGATTCAACATTGGGTGCGTGAATGCTACTCCGAACACGTGCGGGCGGGCACCGCCACGGCGTCCGCACACCGGTACTCTCACGGCACGCATTTCATGGAGGGGGCCACCGATGACTCCGGTGGACCCGGTGAGCTCGAGGACTTGAGAACGATGGTCCTCGACTTGAAGCGGCAATTGGCCGCACTTGTCGCATCCGACCGGCCCGAACAGTCCACACGCGGGTACACTCCCCGCGCGGACAAACCGGACCGCCGCATCAAGACCCGCTTCGCGGCCACGCCCCTCCCCAAGGGGGGAAATTGGCCTCAATCCGTCTCCAAGAAGGTCGCCTTTCACCGCGACACCGGTGCGACCGTGCCGTACTGCCAAAATCAGGTGTGCGCGAAGGGCAAGGCGCGGCATTGGCATCGGGACTGCCCGAACGGGGGCCGGACCGGAATCTCGGCCTACACTTTCGCCGAGGAGGCCGAGAACTCGGTGTTGGCCGCGAAGTTTCAACATGCCATCGACCACGACGACGCGGAAGAGTTTGACGCCCTTTGCATGCTCGCGGGCGGGAAGCCGACCTCTCCGCGTGCTCGTTCTGCGAGGAGGACGGTGAGGCCCTCGTGTCCGCCGTCATTGAGTTCTCGGAGCTGGCACGCACGGCTGGGGCATCGACTTTCAGTATCAACACTTTCACCGCCGACGTGCCGGTGGTGTCGGAGCCGGTCACGCACTCCCCACCCGCGTCGGTTGAATCCGACGAGGAGTGGACCGGTCCGCCCAACCCCTTTTGCCCTCCCGTCACCCGCACGTTCGCCGACTTCATTGAGAGCACGGGGGTTTCATTGGGGACGCCCGACGAGCCGCCCGTTAATTAGCATGAACTTGCTCTCCGCGGTCGAGGCACCGGAGCGCGTGATGGGCTACGAGCCCGCAACCTACATCGCGAGCGACGACGACGACGAGGATGCCTCGGCTGCGTTGCCGCAGCCACGGTACGGCTGTGGAAGGGGCATCCCGGGCTTTGGGGGGTCCTTGCTTACCTCATCTTTGGTGTGTGCACTTTTTGTGATGTGTGCCACCGCCGCACCGCACACCGTTTCCGGTGTCGGTGGTGCCGATGCACGCGCATGCGCGGCTCCACCGGTCGGTGGTGCTGCGTGGACTGCCTCGGCAGTCCCAACTGCGGGGACTTCACTGCCTGCGCTGTCACGTGACGATCTTGGCGACGCAGTGGGTGGTGCGGTGCCATGTGCTATGCCGCCGCGGAGGCAGGCGCGGTATCGGGCGCTACGACAGGGATTCCGCTCCCACCGACGGCTCTCTCCCGCTGCCGCCGAAGCTCGTGGATCCCGATCCACCAGTTCCACCTTCACCACCTTACCCGTTACCGCCGTACTCGTCCGAGGACGAGGCGCCGAGCTTTGTTGGGGACTCCGCGGCTGAGATCGACAATTCCTCAATTTCGTCTACGCATGATTTCCCACCGGCCCCGGAGGCCGGCAACTACCTCACCCTCACGCTGCTCCGGGCTGGCCGGCCAGTTCCGGGGACCTCTAGTGGCTGATGATTACTTACACCGTGCCTGCCTAGAGATTAGCTGGTGATTAGCTTCCTAGATGTGCGGAGGAGCTCTCTAAATTTGAGCTGTGTTTAGGGTTTTAGCACCTAACAGCTGTATCTGACAATCTTTGCTGTGAACTGGGACCGCCCTGACCAAGAGTACAGGCCCCCAGCTGTGCTACAGTTTCCTCCTGAAGTTGAGTAGGGAGTTTGTTGCTTCGTTTCACTACTGGCTCCGGTCACCACCCTAGGCGGTGTGCTGGATTTGACACTGTGACACCCGAAACTGTCACATGTCACTTCCTATAGTAGGCTGGGTGACCGTCACCAGTAGATGGGAAACACCCGTTAGGTATTTATTTTATCTCTCTCTTTATCAAGACGCACTTTACCGTTCTGATTCGGAAGCCCTTAACTCAGGGTTTATCTCTGCAGTTATATATATATTACCGCGAAACTATATATCTACCACCTTAGTCCGATCTGACTCGGGTACCGCTGCCCGTGTGTGTCACCGTTGTGTCACATGCCGTTAGGTACCGTTCGGGACTTTCGCCTAGGTTATAGGTTTTGGTATCATATCTTTTATCACACTCAATATTCCGAATACAGTGAACCTATTTAGGCTCACTCCGAATATATCCGGTTGGGGTATATTCAGGTTATTCACTAGGATATCCGGTGTAGGCCTAGGCCGCCTAGATTCCGGTAGGAGCTCGGGGCAAGACTCAATCGCGACACTTGTCACCGTGCTCGTCACCGATCGGACTTTAGGTTTTAGCTAGAGACATATAATATATATATACTTGAAGTATATGTTTATTACAAGTGTATTCGAAGTTACCGGAGTGCCCGGTTCACTCAAGCAGTGTCAATAACCGCGGAGCCAGGCCGTCTCCATCGGAGCCTGGTATTCCCCGATTCCATGATCAGAGACGGAGGTTGCGTCCCCGTGGCTCCGATGGAGACGGGACACGTCGGAGCTTGAATTTTGAGGCTCCATCGGAGACGAAGGCTGTGTGCCCGTGGCTCCGATGGAGACGGGACACGTCGGAGCCTGACTGAATTTTGAGGTTGCTTCCATCGGAACCGGAGCTTGACAACAATCGTAGACCGGTGGTCGGAGACGGGCTGGCTCCGTCTCCGTTGTTTCCACTGGATTCAAGCATATTGATATTTGTCTAGATAACCAAATGCTCGCATTTTAACCGCTACGCTGGTGATAACCGCGACGCTCGCATTCGATGCTCGCATTTTAACCGCCGGGGTGTTAATAACCTCAGGGGGCGTGTAGCACGGCTACGTGGGTCCGAATTGCATATTTTTAGGGAAATGGCATATGTGCATGCTGAACATGTTTAGTAATACCAAGAAGTTATAAGAAATCACCAAGAGGTAAAATTTCACATTCTTGGTCACCACGGTGGCCGCGGGGTTGCCATATGGGTTGGAGAATACCTGCGAACCAGAAAAATGCATATCGCGCGGGTGCGTAACATATCGAAATGATCTTGAGAAGTTGTAAGAAGTGTCAAGAAGTATTTGAGAAGTACTTAGAGGATGTAAGTAGGCATCGGGAGCCGAAATTTCACATTGGGCCATATTCATGGGGCATTGGGGGGCTAATTTCATCTGTGAAATGCCTGCAAACCAGAAAAATGCATATCGCGCGGGTGCGTAACATATCGAAATGATCTTGAGAAATTGTAAGAAGTGTCAAGAAGTATTTGAGAAGTACTTAGAGGATGTAAGTAGGCATTGAGAGCCGAAATTTCACATTGGGCCATATTCATGGGGCATTGGGGGCTAATTTCATCTGTGAAATGCCTGCAAACCAGAAAAATGCATATCGCGCGGGTGCGTAACATATTGAAATGATCTTGAAAAATTGAAATAAGTGTCAAGAAGTATTTGAGAAGTATTTAGGGGATGTAAGTAGGCATTGAGAGCCGAAATTTCACATTGGGCCATATTCATGGGGCGTTGGGGGGCTAATTTCATCTGTGAAATGCCTGCAAACCAGAAAAATGCATTTCACAGAGGTGCGTAACATATCAAAATGATCTTGAGAAATTGAAAGAAGTGTCAAGAAGTATTTGAGAAGTATTTAGGGGATGTAAGTAGGCATTGAGAGCCGAAATTTCACATTGGGCCATATTCATGGGGCGTTGGGGGGCTAATTTCATCTGTGAAATGCCTGCAAACCAGAAAAATGCATTTCACAGAGGTGCATAACATATCAAAATGATCTTGAGAAATTGAAAGAAGTGTCAAGAAGTATTTAGAGGATGTAGGTAGGCATCGAGAACCGAAATTTCATCTCGTGGCATATTAGCGGGGCGTTGGGGGGCTAATTTCATTTGTGAAATGCCTGTACGTAAGCCAGAAAATGCAGATCGCATAGGCGCGTGCCATGTTAAGATGATGTGCAAACTTGTTAAAAGTGTTTTGATTTATCAATGTTTATAAGTACCATGCATCACCATAGTTTTTATAGAATACGCCATTACTACTAGAATATCCCTCTCCGCTGGGATGTGTCAGAGTGACAATACATATGATATATAGAGACGAAACTCTAAGTCAACTATCTATCTATTACTATCTATCAACACTGTGATACACTCGGATCTGTCTAGCTCCGAGCTACAAATTCCTCTATGGTCACGGAGGAGGGCGCACTCCCTTGGGCACCCCCTTGGGTCATGCGCAGAAGTTGTTGCGCTTGATCCCAGGTCATTGTCACCAACTGCGGTGGTTGCTGCACAGACTGCGGTGGTTGTTGTTGAAACACTTGTTGCTGCTGAGGCTGAGATGGATACTGCTGAAACAACTGCAGCTGTTGAGGCTGAAATGGTTGCTGCGGCAGAAACTGCGGTTGCTGTTGCGGGAACATCTGTTGCTGGAACATTTGTTGTTGTTGGAACGGTTGCTGCTGCTGCTGAAACGGCTGATGAAACTGTTGCTGCGGCTGCTGAAACTGCAACTGCGGAAACTGCAGCTGTTGAAACTGTTGCTGCTGCAATTGCGGTGGCTGTTGTTGAAGCTGCGGCTGCAATTGCGGTTGCTGCTGCTGAAGCTGCGGCTGCAACTGCGGTTGCTGCTGCTGAAACTGCAGTTGCTGCTGCTGAAACTGCGGCTGCGGCTGTTGAAGCTGCGGCGGCTGCTGCTGAAACTGCGGCTGCGGCTGTTGAAGCTGCGGCGGCTGCTGCTGAAACTGCTGTTGCGGCTGCGGCTGCTGTTGCTGAACGTGTTGTTGCTGCGGTTGCGGCTGTTGCACTGACTGTTCCTGTTGTTCATTTTGCTGCCCCACCAGCCCACTCTCGCTGGCCGGCATCGCCCCCGCTCCCAAAAGAGGGCTGCCGCTCGACAGCTCTGGCAATC
>LGRX02008998.1:0-33488 GCA_001247695.2 Cymbomonas tetramitiformis
TGTAGTAGCCCAACACTTTGAAACAGGTGTATTTTCTTTTCTTTTGTTTTCTTTTCATTCTTCGGCCACTCAAGCTAGCTAGAATCAAGTATGTCGTCATGTTTCGGCACGGCTGTCAAATCGGCTTCTGTAGCGGCTGGGTCGCATATTTTTCATTCTCGCGGTTCCTGCATCGGAAGATCCAGCACTTTCACGTGGAAAACATGTGGGCGAAGGTTATGTTTTATGTTAGAATGACGTGATAGTTTCCCCTATGTTGACATTATGTCCCAAACCCTCGCCTGTAAGACAGTGGGATTAAGTGCTGACACAGGCGAGGGGGAAAATTCGAACCGTCAGGGGGGGAAATTTAAAACTTTATGCCCCTTGGTCGGGTGTGCTGCGCTGGTGGCCAGCGCACGCGACGACGAGCGCAGCGCTACGCAGGTCATAGGTCAATGTGCCATGCCAAATGCCATGCATGCCATTGCCATGCCATGCCATGCCATGCCATGCCATGCCATATGATATCGATATGTTTGAACTGATTTGTGATCACGTACAAGGATCTGATAGTTACCGCAATGAACAGTCGAGTGAAAACGAGATGCTTGCTTGAGCCTCGTGAACAGTGAAACGTCTAGCCTTTGATATTTTAAGGCAGAGAAAGTCTAATATAGCATCCACTAATAAGAGAATTGTAAAGTTTTTGTCAGAGACTAACTCAACCTAGCACAGCGGCAACGACACGAAAGTTGCACGGCAATATGTCACTCAATACACATGCTGCAGAAGAAAACCAAATAAGCTCTGGCAGTGAAGCATATGTCCTGAATGACGAAGACGGTCTAGGTTGGATAAGGGGTCGGGTAGTTCTCGTTACCGATGAATCCGCCGAGATCGATGTGCGGGGCACTTCAACTATTGTGCCCCTCAATAAAGTCGATCCTGCACCACATCTAGCAGAAGGCGGGCACGACGATATGTCAAAGTGCGCTCCTCAAAAACAGATACATCTCTGACCTCTGATTCTCTTTCAATAGTGCATCTTGAAACGTACAACTCGGTGCCAGAGTGGCTTAATAAAGACTATGCTTTTTGCATCAATACGCGCGGTAAATTGACAACACTGTGCCTTTTGAGCAGCCTTGAAGTTTTAGTGGAAGGCGCTGTACAAGAAAATGTGCACGTTCGGTATATGGCAGACAACATCTACACTGCGGTGGGCCCAATCCTGATTTCCGTCAATCCATACAAAAAGCTGCCCATTTATGGCGACAATCAGATGCAGGTGAAACCCCCAAACCCCTGCACGCCACAACCGATCTGGTGCGTGGGAATGCAGGGACGTCTATTGCAGTTGTGCTGTTCGCAAACGGCAGCTAAATTCGTTTGGGCGCACCGTTCGCAAGTGCGGTGCTATCTCCTGTGTATTCCACACTCACATGGGGGTAGGTCTGCTGCGCGCGTGGTCCCCGGCTACATACCAAAGGCCCTTTTGCGCAAGTGGCAGGACTATTCCTTGCTAACCTCCTATACCGACAGCGCTTTCTTGTGCATACCACCTCCACAGTGGTCTTCCTCGGATTTCTCGTCCTCGCGAAATGCTCAGCGTCCAATAGCAAAGCCATATTGCGGGCATTCGATCCCTTGAAACTCGGAAGGTCGGCATCAGGCATGTCGATCTTGATAAGACCTGTCGTTCTGAATAGGTTTAAATCTTCATGTGGTATCACCTTGCGCGTTCAACCCTGCTGCTGCTCGATATCACTCGCGTCAACGCTTACTCGAGGCCCCTGAGGCGCAACCCTACGCTAGACGCCCCGCCGTGACCCGTTCTTTTATTAACTTTTGCTCCTTGCTTCTCCTTGCTCCGCTGATTCTCGATCGCGGCACCTTCACTTCCGTGTCTGCAGGGTCAGACATCCCGCAGCACACCACACATTTTCCACACGGCGGAGAGCGCTTATCAGGTGCGGCTGGTGGACGTGCCCAGGGCTGACCGGTCACCCCTTTCAATTATTATGTCACTGACCATGCCATCCAAGCCGTCTGCGGTCTTCTTTGCCAGCTGCACCTTCCTGCCAGCATGTCAGCACGCATGGCGGACTGCGTATAAACTTCCGAGAGACAGTGTCTGCCCTTGAAGCGAGAGAGTGGCGCTGCGCGGAGGGCGCGCGGAGCGGCGAGCGCGGAGGGCGCGAGGAGTGCGGCTGTGAGCAGGAGCTGCAGCGTCGTGGGACGAACCAGTTCGTGCTGATCAGTGGCGAGAGCGGCGCTGGCAAGACGGAGGCAACCAAACTAATTCTGCGATACCTCACCTGGCGATCCCAAGGCGCCACGCGGGTCGCGCCGACCTCCCTCGAAGCGAAGGCTTTCGAGGAGGCCAAGCGCAGGTTCGTCGACGCCTCTCGGCAAGCATTCTGCCTTGAAGCTACAGCGCCGAGGTGGCGAAGCAGCGGGCCTGAGAAGCCGCCTTAAGAGGTGTCGGATTCGCCTTTGGTAGGACACCGGGGTTTTGCTAGGGTATGTTCTGTGGACGATATGCGCAAGTGCCGCCGCGAGCCAAACTGAGGGTATTTGGGAGGTCTGCAGGTCGAGAGAGGCAACAAGCAAGAACACCGGGCCTGCTCGTGGCGGCCGCGACAGAGGTAACGCGCTTCTGCAGGGCGCACAAGAAGCGACGTCAGCCATCGCCGCACTCGGAGAGCCCCAGGGAGGGGGCAAGTAGGCGTGCTTCGCACTTGTCCACCATTTTCTGCCGGGTACGCGGAAGGGTATATGTGCTTGGCCTGACGTGGCGAAGTAAACACTGTTAATGCTGACAACGAGGATGTGGCACGGCTTTAAGTTGTTTACTTCAGTTGTCACTGAGAGTGCGGCACGGCCTTCAGGTCGACCCGTTCTCAAACGTGTCGCTGAGATTGCGGCACGGCCTTCAGGTGGACCCATTCTCAAACGTGCCGCTGCTAATGCGGCACGGCCTTCAGGTGGACCCGTTCTCAAACGTGCCGCTGAGATTGCGGCACGGCCTTCAGGTGGACCCATTCTCAAACGTGCCGCTGAGATTGCGGCACGGCCTTCAGGTGGACCCATTCTCAAACGCGTCGCTGAGATTGCGGCACGGCCTTCAGGTGGACCCATGTCGCTGAGATTGCGGCACGGCCTTCAGGTCGACCCATTCTCAAACGCGTCGCTGCTAATGCTTCCAACACGCAAGAGTCCAAGTGGATAGTGCAGTGAAATGGCGCCCTTCGTCACATAGCTCTGTGAGTGCTCACCCTGCACTGCATGTCTTGCAGGGAGGCGGCGGAAGTCCTTGATGGTGCTCGCAGCAAGTGACGTATCCGATCAGATACTGCAGTCCAACCCCGTGTTGGAGGCCTTCGGGAACGCCAAGACCGTCCGCAACAACAATTCTAGCCGGTGCGTTGCCGTCGATGTGCGGGCCATCGCACCCGACTTGAACGTTCCTGGTGGTGCCGCTCCTTGTTTGGACCGGTCAACGCGGTGTCACCCCCCGGTCCTTTCTGTCCTGCCTTGTCAGTCCACGCCACGCCCCATCATAAGCCTGTGCAATTCGCGGCTCCTCTCATGGGCCCGAACCACTCCGCATATCTCGTGCGCGCGATCATTCCACGTGGCTCAATGTGTGCACTGGATGATTCTGTGTGGCTCTGCGCGGCTCCGCATACACCGCTCACTTGGTCCTCGAAAAATGGACTCCTGTCTTCACCAGATTTAGGGTGAAGCCCTAACCCTGAATAAATGCCAATAGTGCTTACACTCCCACTGGGCCACAACACCTTGGTACTGCAGCCTGGGATTCGATGCTGCAGCGGATCCTTTCGCGGCAATTCCAAACTCTGACGCTGCAGGGAGAACTGCGCGGCACACACACCGAGTTCCATGCCCCTGCAGAAACAGTTGATACCACTCCCTGACTGTGCCCCCCTCTGCTCTGCTGCTTCTTCAGCCTCCACCCATCATGCTGAGCGATGGCCTCCCCTGCGGGCCTCCACCCTTCATGCTCCGCGGAACATGTTGCGCAAGTCCCTGCGGTGAGAGCCATGGCGGTTGCACGTCAGGTTGTCTGCCGGGACTTGCCGTGTTTGGTCGACTCTATGCCGACCGCTAGACTCGCATGTGCTACGCGCATCCGCCCGCATCCGCGCACCTCCGATGCACCTCATACTTTGCATAGGTCGCTGCCCACACGCAGACCTCCAGAGGAACTGCCGTTCGACTGATCGGTGCAATTGCAATCCGAGGGAGCTATATTCACCCTGCGCACACCTCACCACGCCCGTCCGATGCTTTCATGCGCTCCCCTGGAGACGGAGACCCTAAATGATGGTCATAAACATGCCCTCGGCTCTTGGTGGTATCGAAGAGAGAGTGAAGAGCCTTCGGGGGCCGCGCTCACAGGTTTGGTAAGCTGATTCAAATCCAGCTCAACGCCAGCCACAGCATTGTGGGCGCGGCAATCACCACTTATCTGCTAGAGAAGTCGCGGGTGGTGTCCCTGAACGACGGCGAGCGCAACTACCATGTTTTCTATCAGATGTGCGCTGGGGCTAGGTCTGTTCTTCAACTCCCCCCACCCTCTTGCCTCGCAGCCGTTGATCCGTGAATCTTCTCGCAAACTGAGACTGAGACTTTTAGACCGACGCTTGCCCTTGGAGGCGGCAAGGCTTGCGGTCTCAACACGAGCGCTGCAGTTTATACGCACCGGATCCTGCTGTCTGAAGCTTCGATGTCGCTGCAGTGCGCAATGCGGCGAATCACGTGGGCAGACGTGCCGAACTCTACTTCGAACCGATTGGAGGATCCGATGAGTATCTTTGTTTTGGGGGCGGGGAGGAGCATGTGGCTGTGGTGCTACTGTGAATGGGCGTGTGCCAAACAGCGAGGACCAGAGGCAGGAGTGGCAGCTGAAGTCGCAGGACGAATTCCGGTATCTGAGCCAAGGAGGTGAGACAGAGATCGACAGCGTCGACGACGCGAGCGATTTCATGATCCTCTGCAGCGCCATGGACACCATCGGCATCGACCAGAGCGAGCAGAGCGACGTTTTCCGGCTACTCGCCGGCATTCTACACATTGGCAACCTCACCTTCGCACAAGTTTCAGAAAGCAATGAGATCATGGTCGGTCACATCGTACTCTGCCGCAGCCCGAGCGCCCGGGGCCCTCTAGTCGCCCTGGTGCACCACTCCTGCGCAGCCAGAGAGAGTCACGGGCAGCGGGGGCCCTCTAGTCGCCCTGGCGCACCACTCCTGCGCGGCCAGAGAGAGTCACGGGCAGCGGGGGCCCTCTAGCCGCCCTGGCGCACCACTCCTGCGCGGCCAGAGAGAGTCACGGGCAGCGGGGGCCCTCTAGTCGCCCTGGCGCACCACTCCTGCGCGGCCAGAGAGAGTCACGGGCAGCGGGGGCCCTCTAGCCGCCCTGGCGCACCACTCCTGCGCGGCCAGAGAGAGTCACGGGCGGCGGGGGCCCTCTAGTCGCCCTGGTGCACTCCTGGGACCTCCTGCGAAGCTTCGGCCCCACCTCGTTGTGACCGGTGGACATGGAGTGGAGCACTCAAGGCTGTCACAAGTATGGTGGATGAGGGAGGGTTTTCAGGTAGAGGATGCCACGGACCTCCAGCTCGTGGCCAGCCTATTAGGTGGATGGATCCCAGCCAGCACTCTACTTGCCTGTGATGTATCGTTTGTTGACTCTGCCACTCACGAGTGTGTGGTGTTGCATGGGGGGGGGAGGCCACCTGCCAACGGAAACCGCAAGCTTGGGGGCCGGGCATGCTGGCAGGTAGCGCACGCTTGGGACAGGGAAGACCCACCTGTTGAGGGGGCGAGCTGAGGGGGACATAATGAGGGTGGAAGCTGGGGGAGGACCCACCTCGCTGAGAGGGCAAGCTGAGCTACAAGTGCAAGGAGGGCGGGGGTGGGGGGTTAATACCTGCTTAGAGTGTACGTTTGGGGGGTGCAGACCTGCCGGCTGAGGGCTGAAAGCTGGGGCGCGCTGTGCGCAGGCATTCCATTGGCCCAGCTCGAGAGCGCGCTGTTGAAGCGCACCATGGCGGTGTGCGGCGAGCAGTATGCACTCGCTGGACGGGTTCAGGTTCACGATCTCGGCCACCCTCCCCTCGCCCCCAGCCTGCACCATGCAGGCCGCCGCCCCTTCCTTGCCATCCCATGCACCTCTAGTGTACACTCGTGGGCGCCGAAGGTTTATCAGTTATGGCAGAGACTCCCACGAGGACTGCCAGGGTAAGAGAAATTGTTCACTGCCAGATGTGGTGCAAAGACAGCTTGGCGCCAGGCGCCGGATTGGCTAGGTTGGCAGCCGGGGAGACGAGGCGTCTCCAGAAGCCCCCAAAGGCTCGGCGGAGGCTCGGTTGTGCTCCGTGGGGCCCGCGCCGCGCCCTTTGCACCGTTCCCCTGGGGAGGCTCCGATGCTGTCGCCTCAACCGCCGCTGCATTGCTGCCCGCGCGGCGTCTTGAGTCACATCCCAGAACCGCGCCGCCGTTGGGAAGGTGCTGCGGGAACCTGATGTGGCGCGGTGTGGGCTTGCGCCCCCCTCGCGCCCCCCCCGCAGCAAGCGAGCGATTCCCGGGACGCGCTCGCCAAGCAAGTCTACACCTCTATCTTCCACTGGCTGGTTTCCAAGATCAACAAGAATATGGACAAATCGACACAAAGTAAGCACACCATCGGCGTGCTCGACCTCTTCGGCTTTGAGTGCTTTCAGGCGCGCCCCCGCCCTTCGTCCGAGCGCGCGGGGCCATCTGCCACGTGGCGTGCCTCTCAAAGGTGTCCCTCGACATCCGCATCCGCTGCCATCCATCTGCTGTTTCGAGAAGCTGACGGCCCAAAGATCGTTTACGCTTGGGGCTTCGCGCCACCCCGAGAGGCTTACGGCAGGTGAGGCGCAGTGAGGGTATCCATGGGGTGGCATGGGTCATATCATTGTGCGTGGACGGTGAGATGGATGCGGGCACGGAGAAGCTGGGTGGCTGAGGCTGGAGGGCGCGGCGCGGTGGCGGGCTTCTGCAGGAGAACTCCTTCGAGCAACTGTGCATCAACTACGCGAACGAGAAGCTGCACCAGCACTTCCTGCACCACTTCTTCAAACTGGAGGTGGAGGAGTACCAGGCGGAAGGCGTGTGCATGGATGCTGTGGAGTTCGTGGACAACGCCGCCTGCATCGAGCTCATCGAGGAGCGGTCCTCCGGGATCCTCTCCTTGCTCGAGGAGGAGTGCGGCATGCCGCAGGTGCCCACCTGCAGCACTTTGTTCCTGTACAAGGAGGATGTCGCCCTGACGCTGTGCACATTGTCCGAAGTGGGGGTTTCACCCCACAGTCCCTCGGCTCCAGGAGCCACTCATTGTCCAAGTGCAATCCCGTGGCCATGAAATCCGCTCACTGCTCAAGCAGAATGCCGGGATGTGGAGACCACTTGTTGCGTGAGCGAGCGATTGTACTTTCGGAGACTCTCTGCACCCTGAGCGGGTGCGACGTGGAGGTGGCGCCTTGTGCAATCTGGCGGGATCCTGCGGCTGCGGGCGATGCCTGGCGCAGGGGACGGATGCTAACCTGCTGCAGAAGATGACGGCTGCGCTGAAAAAGACGGAGGGCTTCGGCATTCCCAGGATCCAACGCTCCGATTTCTTTGTGGAGCACTTTGCGGGCGCAGTCACCTATAAGGTGACACTGGCGCCGCCATGGGAGCGCCTTGCGGTCAGTGGCGCGCGCCGCATCGACCTGCCTCGACTTTGCAGCGCCTCGCATGCCCAGCCACGCCGCATCGACCTGCCTCGACTTTGCAGCGCCTCGCGGGCTCAGCCACGCCGCATCGATCTGCCTCGACTTTGCAGCGCCTCGCATGCCTAGCCACGCCGCGTCTGCGCCCGAGGAAACAACCCATCTGAACCTGCAAGCACGTTACGAGTCTGGCGTGTATCCGAGCTCACCCCAAACACGGATGTACACTTTATGGCTCGCCGTGTTCTGGGGGCTGCGCACGAGGCGTGCTCCGCCTGGTGGGGGCAAAGCACTTTCTGGGCTGGTTCACCTCATTGTGGCCGTCACTGAGGATTCCACATGAAGACGGCTCTGCCTCACTGTCAGGCGCTCCCGGGGGGGTGCCGCAGATGCCGGGGTTCGTCGAGAAGAATCGCGACACGATGCACCCGGATCTGCTGGCCGTGCCTATTTCTCGGACTGCGTGCCCACGAGACGGCGCGCGGAAGCAGGAGAAGGGGGAGAAGCACACTCAAGAGAAAGAAGAAACCCACCGTGGGGCACCTCTTCAAGTCGGAGGTCTGCTCAGAGCCTCTCATCCAATCGCCAGTGACCGTTGCGGGATTGGGGCAGGAGGTGGCAGCGCTGGAGGGTGCGCCTGTGCCCCTGCAGTCAGACCGGTGGGCAGCGCGCGTCTAACGGGGCACTGCAGCCGCGGCCTGGGGGCGGGGGGAGGTGAGAGGTGCGGCGCGGAGAGGTGGGATCTTGACCCAGGGCAGCAGCTGCTGATCATACTGAAGCTCGGGACCCTCACTTCGTGCGTTGCCTCAAGCCTAACCTGCAGTGATGAGCCCTCTGAGTTTGAAGGGCAGCGAGGGGGTGATGCGCTAGCTCAGGTGCGCCCATCCTCTGATGCTGCGGGGGAGCGCTGGGACCGGCTAAGTGGAATGCTTGAGAGAGGCGCTTGAGGTGAGAGCTCTGAGGGTGATTCCTGCAGGTGCGGTTGCTTGAGAGGGGCGCTCCGAGGTGAGAGCTGGAGGGTGATTCCTGGGAGGTGCAGTTGCTTGGAGAGGGGCGCCCGAGGTGAGAGCTGGAGGGTGATTCCTGGGAGGTGCGGTTGCTTGAGAGAGGCGCCTGAGGTGAGAGCTGAGGGCGATTCTGGGAGGGTGTTGCTGAGAGAGGCGCCCGAGGTGAGAGCTGGAGGGTGATTCCTGGGAGGTGCGGTTGCTTGAGAGAGGCGCTTGAGGTGAGCTGAGGGTGATTCCCTGAGGTGCGGGTTGCTTGAGAGAGGCCTGAGGTGAGCTCGAGGGTGATTCTGGGAGGTGCGGTTGTTGAGAGGGGCGCCTGAGGTAGAGAGCTGGGAGGGTGATTCCCTGAGTGCGTGGTTGCTTGAGAGGGTCGCCCGAGGTGAGAGCTGGAGGGTGATTCCTGGGAGGTGCGGTTGCTTGAGAGGGGCGCCCGAGGGGTGATTCTCGTGAGGTGTGGAAACTTTGTGCATGAGTGGATACACCGTCAGCTCGGACATGGGCACATATGGGGCTGGATGCAGGTACTCTGGCCTCTTGGATATTATTCGCATCCGCAAGTTTGGCTATGCCATCCGCTTGCCCTTCGCCACGTTCCTCGCGTCGTACTGGATATTTGACCCGAGCCTGAGGGGCTCCATGTTCCGGGATGCGGACCCGCGCATAAAGTGCAGCTTGGTGCTCCGGGCGGCGGGGCTGCAGGTCAGTGGCAGAGATGCCGGCTTCGTCCCACACTTCTCCGATCCCTAGATGCCATCTAGATCCCTAGATCCCTAGGTCCCTTTTTCCACTGCTTGTCTATCCGCTTGGACGCGAGGAGGGCTGTTCTATAGAACTGCGCTCTGGTGGTTTTGAGTTCATGGCTCGGTCCAAGGGGATGGGGGAGCTCGGCAGCCCAGGGCACTCCAGGAGGCCCCGCCTGCAGGCCGTGTGAGGCGGCAGGGGGGGTCGGGAGAGCCGTCAGGAGGATCAGCAGCATGTGTTCATCGGCAAGACAAAGATCTTTTTGAAATCAAACGAGACGCTAAATGAGCTGGACGCCAAGCGGCAAGCGATCTTGTCCTCGAAATGCACCGCCATCCAGGTATTCGTCACGTCCTTCCGTCCTGCGCGCAGCATTGGTCCGGCTGCGCGCAGCATTAGTCCGGAGTTCGGATGTATTCAGTCATGTAGCGCTGCTCGACAGCAGGTTCTACTTGCCCCCCTTTGCCGCCTGTGTAGCATGCCAGGCCTACTTGCCCCCTTGCCGCCCCTGTTGTGTAGCATGCCAGGTTCTACTTGCCCCCTTGCCGCCTGTGTAGCATGCCGGTTCTACTTGCCCCTTCGCCCCTGTGTAGCATGCCAGGTTCTACTTGCCCCCTTTGCGCCCCCCTGCTGTGGTGGAGCATGCCAGGTTCTACTTGCCCCCCTTGTCACCTCTGTTGTGTAGCATGCCAGGTTCTACTTGCCCCCTTTGCCGCAGCATGCCAGGTTCTGCCCTTCTTTGCCGCCCCGTTGTGTAGCATGCCAGGTTCTACTTGCCCCCCTTTGCTGCCCCGTTGTGTAGCATGCCGCCACCTACGCTGGGGAGCCCTGACGTTTGACCGACAGCTCTCCGTGCTGATCAAAGGCCTGAGGCAGAAAGTTAAACTAAGGCAGAAAGTCAGACTAAGGTGAAAGGATCTGGCAACCTGGTCGCACCCGGGGCACCCCTCTCGCAAAGCTGGCCACGTCAGCTCTAGGTGCACCCTGCTCACGACACCGACCGCATGCATATCTGGCGACATACAAAGCAAAGCGCCCGAGTGGCGAAGGGTGCTGCACCTACCTCGTGCAGGCTTTTGTACGGATGACACGGTGGAGACGGGCATTCCACGTGGTGCGAGCTCGCGTGATCTTCCTTCAGGTCCGGCCCATGCCCAAGCCAGATGCGGGGGGGGCAGCTAGGGCTTCGGCTAAGACAGGCCTGGGCCGCTCATGCGCAATCAGTTATGCCGGTGTCCAAGCTTAGAGGGATGTCAGCCCCGCTGAGCCTGTGAGGCGGCTGAGGCGGCTGAAGAAGCTGAGGCGGAGAAGGCTGCTGAGGCTGCTGAGGCTGCTGCCTCGAGGCAGCTGAGGGCCTGAGGCAGCCACCATGCTGAGTGCAGCTTTTGCAGGCAGCTCCATTGCTGTCCAGGCTGGGCTGAGTGCACAGGCAGGTCCAGCGCCGAACCGTCGGTCCCGGTGTACAGTCATAGCAGTGGAGTATGCGTGTTTCAGTCTCGGGGCTGTCTTGAGTGAGAGGGTCGCAGGTGCTGGAGGCAGAGGGGAGACGGGAGGGGGACGGGGGGGGGGAATGCAGGCGCAAGCGCGGATGATGATCCAGGTGCGTCGCATGAGGAAGCACAACCTGGGCATCCTGAACGTGAAGAGGAAGGCCCTCAAGTGGATCTCGGTGCGCCCTATACTCGGCTGCTCCCCCTGCCGCGCCCCCTCATGCGGCGCATTCCCTGGAATCCACGCATGCTGCTAACCAGGCCAGCCTGGAGGATCGATTTTGGGCTCTCGTTGCGGAGCACGCCCAATGGCGGATTTCCATTGGTTCGCTTGGTGCTCCGATTTGTAAGTCGGTGCACGCCTGCCTGGGCGATCGGTTTGGTGAGGCGGACAGACTACGACGCAGCAGCAAGCGAGTCAGTCGTGTGGCAATTCACCGAAATCATAGGGAAGTGAATATGGGTCCCAGTATCAATGTGAGCTTGCTGTTGTGAGAGTGGCGACCGTGCGACTCGGTCAGAAGTAGTTAAACGAGGGCATTCGAGAAGCTGGCTGCCAGCGAGCCAGCTAGTGGGCGGCGCTCCACGTCCTGCTCAATCCAGCGGAAGAGGCAATATATGAACGCCTCTGCTCGAGGAGCTGACCATGAATCACGTATTATAAAGCAGACAGCTCAAATTTCAGGCGGGGGCTCTCTGCCAATCAGCGCAGACAGCTTGGACCAGGTCCTGCAAATAAGCCGGCGTTGTCGCGGGCAGTGAGCAGGATGCGCGCGCGACGGTAAAGAGGCTCCCAGCCCACGTGAGCTGGAAGCCTTGTGCGTGGCTAAGCCATGTAAGCATTAGGTGTCAGGGAATGCTGCGCAGTTGTTGCACACTCGCGTCGGCACACATGCCTTCGGGCACTGTGAGGGACACCCTTGTCGCGGCGGCCGCCATTCTCACAAGCATCTCAGCGCGGCCCCAGCCGCTGGCCGCGATGATCGCGGGCATCAACGAGTGTTGTCCGGGATGTTGTGCAAGTCTACTCAGCGGCCGTTGGCTAAAGCATTGGATCCCGCGCGCAGGGTTCTGCGCATTCACCCCTCGTGTTCTATTAATAGACGTTCTATGTATAGGGGCGGGTTTGTTGTTCTGAGGGCAGGCAAATGCTCAGCCTGTGGCTCGCTTTTAGGCGCACATTTCGCCTTCCCTGACACTGTCATGTTCGCCCCCTTGCGTCTCGAGAGGCGTTCAGACTGAGCACAGAAATAACCTCCTGCCGCGTGTATTGCATCGCGTGACGTGTCTCGCAAGGATGCACCTTTACTGCCCGTTGGCTCGGGCAGGGAAAGGCACGGGATCTTCTTCTTCGCCGCTGAGCGTTGCTGGAGAAATGCGAGGCTCTTGAGAGTGGCTTGCCGTCTGCTGTGTGCACCCACGTGCCGCGGCATGACCGGCGCCTTCGTGTCGACCATCCCCTGCCCGGTGCTTGCCGACGACGAGGACCAGCGCTCCTGAGGTTCTTGCAAGGGGATGCCTGAAGGCGGGCTGACGTGCCACTGGCCGGGCGGCGCAGCAACATCAAGCGCGGGCGAGGAAGGCGCGGGAAGCTGCCGAGCTCCGGCAGAGGGAGGAGGCCAGGCGGAGGGAGGAGGAAGCGGTGCAGAAAACCATCGCCGCCGTGTGCATCCAGGTGCCAAGCCTCCCTGTGCTTGCCACCATGCCGGGGCTCCCCCACGTCACTCGAAGCGTAGCGGATGTGGAGAGTCGCTGAACGCTCCCTTGGAGCCGCCGTTGGACTTCGAGGGTGTCTCCTGCGGTACGCGGTGCCGTGTGTCTCTGCGGCCGCTGGGGGCGTGCGCCCACAGTTGGACTGTCCGCAGGGCCCCCCATCAGGTGTATGCGATGCAGGTTCTGTGGCGGCGACAAAGCGGGTGGAGCGGCCGAAGTTCGGCATTTTGGCCTCCTGTCACCTGCTGCCATCGCCTCTGGACTCCTGTCACCTGCTGTCGTCGACTCTAGACTCCTGTCACCTGCTGTCGTCGACTCTAGACTCCTGTCACCTGCTGCCATCGCCTCTGGACTCCTGTCACCTGCTGTCGTCGACTCTGGACTCCTGTCACCTGCTGTCGTCGACTCTGGACTCCGGGGGAAGGGCTTCGCCACTGCAAAGAGCACTCGGCTTTGAGTTAGGTTGCGCAGCGCGGGTTCGATCCTCGCAGCGCTCGGCGCGGCCTTCGCGTGCGGCAGCATGAGCAGGCCTTGCCCACGGTGGCCCAAGTCGGGGGAGGGAGAGGGAGGAGGAGGAGGCGGAGACTCCCGTGAGCCGCGCTTGAACCCTCCGTGGCACGAGCATGCACCACGGTGCATTGCGAGCATTCGAGGCAGGCATGCAGTGGCTAGATATCAGGCGATGTCGTATGTGACATGCGCGTCCAAGCGCAGCTGACACCTAATCCTGCAAAGCGCAAGCAACAGCTGCCGTGGGATGGTCCTCTGCAACGTCTTCACACGCCCTTCCCGAGTCCCTGAATTTTCCGGTGAGTCAGGTTTCCGGGGAGCTTCCCTCGTGCTCAGCCGACCTTTCGCGCGGCTGTCAGCAGCTCCAGGTCAGCTCGGGGTTAGGGTCGGAGCTCGCGAGACAAATTAAGGTCGGGCCGTGCTGCTCGAGCGGCACCTTGATGCCCCATCGAGAGCTCACGAGTGACGCATGGATGGGGCTCGGCGGCAGGGCTACTGGCAGGAGAGGGCGGCAAGGCTGCAGGCGAGACGAGAACGGTGCGCCCACCCACAGCGCTCAACCTGTCTCTGGAAACAAGACCGATGCTGGGGAGCCTCCAGAATGGCACGATCCAAAGATGAACCGCCTTAGGCCAAGACGAGGTTCCTCCCGAGGGACTCGCCGCCATACCCTCTGTGCAGGTGAGATGGGGAGGCTAAGGGGTTGTGGTGCGCAGGGAGCTGCAAGAGCGTGAATGGGCGCGGGCAGAGGCGGACGATCCAGAGGGAAGCTCCGACAGTGGGAGCGTGTCTGACCCTCGAGAGAGCTCTCCTGAGGTGCGGCAGCCGACGCGCGGAGCAGGACCGGTGGCGAAGCTTGACCTGAGCTCCATGCCAATGCCAGGTGCGGCCTCGTGCCTGCTCCCCGGCGCGAAGGCAGAACGCGGGATGCCAGTTCTCCCCGGAAGGGGATACGGCCGGAGAGGCTGTATCCGCTCCACGCTTTGGAGCTTCGTGGCAAACGATCAATGCGCTGACGTGGCAAGGATGACGTGGCAAGGCGGGGCCTTCCATCGCCCTTTGGGCATTGGGGACGTGTCCTTGTGACCGTTCATGTGGCTTGGCCGCTGCTATCGGCCCTGCTTGAGGGCAACAGCCCTCGATGACCGGACCCCAAGATGACAGCCAAGCAGGCACCAATTGCGCGCGGGGAGGTCACCGATTTGTGGTGACGGCTGGGAGGAGGTGAGAGGGCTGAGAAGCTCCGGTGTGGATACAATTGTCTGCAGTGTCATCGCGGATAGCCTACTGGAAGGCGGGCGACACGGCGAGGACAGCGAGCCTGCTCTCCCGAATGACGCCTCGCACCAATGAGAGGCTGACGGGGATGACCCCGAGGACCATGAACGGCGAGCTCCTCTTCCAGGTGTGGACAGCACCACAGCTGGCGCGTAGCTTAGCTTTGTGTGGCGGTGCCGACGATCAGGGACGAAGGCAGGCAAGCAGGCGCTTCCGTGCCGCGCCCTGCGCTGCCTCGAGGCGTGGCGCGTTGTGACGACGATGGCACTGAGGATGCGGAGTGACCGTGCTGCGGGAGGATGCAGATGGAGCTGACAAAGCGCGAAAACCAGAAAATGATGGAGGACTTGGTCAAGCTGCAGGAGAACAAGGAGAGAGTCAAGAAGCACCTTGCTGCGGAGGGCCTGGCTGCAGACCTGAAGGAGGGCGAGGTGGAGGATTTGAGCACATTCCAGAGCCCCACCAGCGTGAGGTCTGCTGAGAGCGAAGAGGTGCGGAGCATCTTCTTGCGGTGTAGCTTGTGAGGGCGGGGGGTGTATTTTGCAAGGGATCGCCCTTGAGACCGAAATGCCCAGCAGGGGGTCGCGATTGGACGGCCGGACTTGTGAGGGCCTGGCCATGGGTCATCTGCAAGACAGGAGGGCTCAAAAGGGGTTCCATCTTCAGAAAGTAATGCCAGGCGATTCGCGATTTAGGCAGGAGGGCCCGACAGCTTCTCGCCGAGGAAATGCGGTATCGCAGCTGCACGTGTGGGGCGTGTCTGTGTTTTGTTCGTGGGGCTTCGACGCCGGAGGCCCACCTCGCCGCGCCCCTCTCTCTTCCGCCTGTAGTTCCTGAATCCGTTTCCGCGCGCCTGTCTTTATGCAGCCAATCCCCGGCGCAGCCAGCGCTCCAGATGCTCGCGGGCGTCGGAAGTCCCTGCGTAGAGCTGGTGCTGCACCGCGTGACCATCTGTGGAAGCTGACCCCGGGAATTGTCTGAAACAGATGTCCACGGTGCTCCAGACGATGCAAGCAAGCATGCAGCAGCAGATGAAGATGCAGATGGAGATGCAGCAGCAGATGCAGCAGCAGATGCAGATGCAGATGCAGATGGTACGCACGAAACAAAGGGCCTCTGCCTGCGACTTGTGCGGTGCACGTTGCCTCCGAGCTCGCGGAGTGCAGAAGCTGACAGTCGGCGAAGCTAATCAGCGCGCTCCGCCATCGAGGCGCAGCGCGCTGATGTGCCCGAGCTCTGAAGCGCTGGAAACTCTGAGGGTGTGCGCGTGTGCATGTGCCTGCATGTGTGGGTGTGTGCTTAGTGCGTGACTGCTCGCATAACGGACACGCGCTATCGAACCAGCTAAATATGCATAGCAGCACTCTGGACTGTGCAACCCTCTGTTTATTCCTCACTCGGTATTGCGGCGAGGAAAGTCCTGCACAAACATTCCGCTGAGACGCGATAGCAGATATACCCAGATGCAAGAGACAAGGGCGGAGTTCAAACGGGTGATGCAAAGTTCAGACTGAGCGTAGCAAAGCTGCATCGTCTTCTGTCACCGTGCCGACTGCTCCTTTCACAACACGTCGAGAGATGCTCAAGGTCTGTGGATGCTTGCGCTGTGGCCTGGGCTAGACCTGGCATGATGCGCTTTCTGAGAGTCGACAGTGATTGGCGCTGCAAAGGTAGCGCGAGCTCCGAGTGGAGCATTGCGGAGTGCGCCCACTTTCAGCTGCGTGCACATGTGTTGCTGAGGTGATGCAGCGTCTGTGGATGCCCTCTTCAGATGGAAAGACAAATGCAGGACACAAATACAATTCGACAACTGCAGGTGGGCCTTCGTATTCCCTTGTTCCCCCTGCGTCAATAGCATACACAAGAAGCGCCAAGTGGAGCGTACCTCGCGCACTTCCCTCAAACGAAGCGTGTGTGTGCCGCGTCATGGGCCCGCTGCTGCATCCATGAGTGTCTCCACAAAACTGTGGGTTACACCTTGGTCGTGATGTTGTGTGCGGGGCCCCATTGTGTTTTTATGGGATCGCTGGGATGGTTATATCCCCCGCATCGCTCCTTGGACCCTCCGTGTCGCGTCTGGCAGAGCATCCCAAGCTCCGCTGTACCCGGGAACGCTGTGTGACTACCTGTTGGCATGTCCTACGGGCTTCGTAGGCGCTTCGCCATTCACTGACAGGTCCTCTTCGACGACGAGCACTGGTTGGGTGGGATTCATATATGCGTGCTTGACTCTCACCGGTCTTGTGCAATACTGATGTGGTCGGCCTTGCATTTTCTGAAAGGCCCTGTTTAGTAGCTTGCCCAGGAGCCTCGTTGGGATGGTATTGAAGGACGTCTGGAGGGGTGTGCAGATGAACGCTCTCACCCCCATCAGCTCGCCTATGATGAGCCCGAAACGAACGGGCGAATATGAAGTTGCAAATATATCCAGGCAACCACACGAGCACAACCACACGAGCACACGCACACCAGAGTCCCTGGCAAAGCAGGCGCCAGCGCAAAAGGCACCATCACAAGCCCCAGATGCGATGTCAGAACTTGCACAAAATTGTATGGTGTGCTGAAAACTGAGTCACTGGTACGACACGGTCGTTTCGAAGGATGAAATCCATTCATGTTGCATGAATATCATGCGCTGCTGGATGAGAATTGCTGTGTTAGGGGATAATGGTGATATATTTGCCTGTTGCGAGTATACTGGCACGCTACCCTCAGGGTAAATTAGAATAGGAATATGGTCAGGAGGTTGGTGGTGCTATTTGCACTGCTTCACTGGGCACGATGGCACTGAGTTTGACCCCATGGAAAACTTCAATCGACATTCCACATGTATCAACTCCGTCATTTTCTCCGACGCTAAATTTACCAGCTCAAGACCATCTTCAATTTGAACAACTCTGGACTCTCCACCGTGCCAGCATTGCAGCTGAGAACTATCATATTACAGAGCTAGGTGGAGCCCTTGAGGCGCGCTATGTTGACGGGAGTAGCTAGATGCTCTAGCATGCCACCTAGGTGTGGGGACACTTGCACTCTCAAGACTTTGTCCTAGTAAACAGCGTAAATGTTTAAATAGATAAATGAAATAAATAATTATTATTACAGCGGCTAGAGTACATTTGTCGTGCCTGCACAGCAACCTTGCTTTGTTGCGGTATGTGCAGATGTGCCCCAGGATGAGGTAGTTTGAGGGTTTTAACATTTGTAGCTCAGAATTGCGCAGCAGTAGATTGGCTTAGCCTGCTGTCGGGACAGCCCTGCCACAATGGACAGGCCTCCCAGGTCCCAGCAGTCCTATGTTTTCCGGCGAAGCTGAGTAGGTGTTTATTTCCGATTAGATTATCAGATCGGTTACCTAGTTTTCAGTCACCACCCTACGTGGTGTGCAGGATGTGACACCGTGGCCCGTTATGTCAGTGTCACCTCCTATAGTAGGTTGGGTGAGTGTCACCCGCCGTAGTTCCCCGTCATACCTCGAGCAGGGTGACATGGCATAACCTAGTGATTTTTGTCTAAAACCTACTGGGACTGGTACACTATATAGTGGAACGCGATTTTTCATATAGTGGCGTACCTAACATCCGAAGATATCATCGGGATGTCAGGATCTTGTAAATGTGTACTGTATGTTAATCAATTTTTAACCGCCAGCAAAATCACAGTTCCACTATATAGTGCACCATTTCCATTATATCGATAGGGCGCGGTCCTCGTCGAGTATTATCGAGGAATGATTCGATATTGTCGAGGCATCATTATTCCTTAAACCCTAATCTCAATGTTTTGTTACTCAAGGTGGCTGATACCCATGCTACTTCAACTGAGATTTCGAGGGGCAAGATGACCTCGGATCAAAATTTCAACAAGACACTGCAGAAAGAGCAGCTCGAGAACTTGACACCTTGTACCCCCAAAGTGTTAAAGGACCTTCGAAGAAGCCCCCCGCACCTCTTTAAGCGAATCAGCCAATTTAGCAAAGGGTAATGGACAATAATGTAGTAGTTCCACTATACAGTGAAATTGGTACACTATATGGTGTACCAGTTCCACTATATAGTGGGACTGGTACACTATATAGTGGTCAATCCCACTATCTAGTTGAACTGGCACACTATATAGTGTACCGGTTCCATTAGATAGTGGCACGCCACTAGATGGTGTACAAAAAACACTAGGTTTTGTACCAACGCCCATACCTCGATCTCTAAGCCCTCGAGTATATGAACGGGCCCGCTATCTATTATTTTTATCGCAGTATATGTTCACGTTACCGCGTATTATTATTACCTACTGGAATCTGCCGGCAGCCGTGACCGCGGTACGACTCCCGGTGCAGGCCCTGGCTGCCTCCCTAGATCTGCCATAGCACGCGTGTCACTGGTGACAGTGTCACTTGCAGTTCGCGGTCTGAGCTTAGGTTTCAGTTCACTAAAACCTAAAGTCGGTATCCGTTTAATTCACTTACCGGTATCACATAAGTTCAGTCAATCGGGTTTGCCCATTGTCCAGATACGGTATATACCGGCCTGCTGGACCTCGCTTCGACCTCGACGACCTCGGGACAAGGAGGTGCAGGAGTGCGAGCTCCTCTACGACTCACTGGTTGACTTGATCGAGGCCAAGTCCGTGGCGGAGTTGCATCTGCTGTCCTGTGAGGACGCGACCGAGCGGGATGGGCGGCGTGCGTGCCCTCCTCGACTTGGTGAAGGGCTGCGTGGCTGCCCACTGGTGTGCGGCAGTCACACCTGGAGGACGCGGTATTGCGGTATCCGGCGGGTGCGAATAAAATCGTTCATCGATTTTGGGGGAATAATGATTACGACATTACGTAATACATACTGTGCACGAAGAGTTGTGACACTCTGTACTGGTGATGGTGGGAGTCGGAATCCGACTTCCACAAGTAAATCGAAGTAGCCTATCACGGACTCGTCAACTCTGGCCGGGCGCTGTTAAAGGGTGTGAACGAACCGCTGTCGAGGGGAAACAGTGCCGTTTATTTGTTATTTATTAAGTATGCAAATGCAAGTTATCGCTTGCCCGCCCAACTTTGTTGCGCTACTGCAGGCACATCCCCCTTGTGATTTTAATCACATTAACTGAAGTACAAAATATTTTAACGTTCGTAAGGAATATATATGTGTTCACAAGGCGAATACTTTTTTTTGAGCTATTGATCGACCCCATCCGCAACCGTATCAGCTTCATTTGCAATCGCGACTGCAAGCTAAGTTGATGCGGTTCAAGATAGGGTCGACTAATTCACGGCAGCCGAGGGGTGTTCATGCGTTCTAGCGCAAGAAACTTGGCAGATACATTCGTATCAATAATATGAATATATCCCGTAAGTTTCAGGGCATGCCGTCGAGTACGCTCGAAACGGTCACATCTTGACAAGATGATAAATCCAAACCCAAAACGCCTCTTGTCAAGATGCGACTGTTTTAAGCATACTTGACGGCAGCCCCTACAACTTCCAGGGTATATTCACAATACTGTTATGAATATATCTGCCAGGTTTCGTGAGTTGGAGTGCACGACAACTCCAATTCTGCAAGGCAGTTTTGGGTTTGGGTAAATCAAAACCCAAACCGAAAACGCCTCTTGTCAAGATGCGACCGTTTGAAGCATACTTGACGGCAGCCCCTGCAACTTCCAGGATATATTCATGATACTGTTATGAATATATCTGCCAGGTTTCGTGAGTTGGAGTGCACGACAACTCCAATTCTGCAAGGCCGTTTTGGGTTTGGGTAATCAAACCCAAACCGAAAACGCCTCTCGTCAAGATGCGACTGTTTGAAGCATACTTGACGGCAGCCCCTGCAACTTCCAGGATATGTTCATAATACTGTTATGAATATATCTGCCAGGTTTCGTGAGTTGGAGTGCACGACAACTCCAATTCTGCAAGGCAGTTATGGGTTTGGGTAAATCAAAACCCAAACCGAAAACGCCTCTTGTCAAGATGCGACCGTTTGAAGCATACTTGACGGCAGCCCCTGCAACTTCCAGGATATATGCATGATACTGTTATGAATATATCTGCCAGGTTTCGTGAGTTGGAGTGCACGACAACTCCAATTCTGCAAGGCAGTTTTGGGTTTGGGTAAATCAAAACCCAAACCGAAAACGCCTCATGTCAAGATGCGGCTGTTTGAAACATGCTTCAAGGTATGACCTGCAACTTCCAGGGTATATTCACAATACTGTTATGAATATATCTGCCAGGTTTCGTGAGTTTGAGTGCACGACAACTCCAATTCTGCAAGGCAGTTTTGGGTTTGGGTAATCAAACCCCAAACCGAAAACGCCTCTCGTCAAGATGCGACTGTTTGAAGCATACTTGACGGCAGCCCCTGCAACTTCCAGGATATATTCACAATACTGTTATGAATATATCTGCCAGGTTTCGTGAGTTGAAAGGCACGACAACTCCAATTCTGCAAGGCAGTTTTGGGTTTGGGTAAATCAAAACCCAAACCGAAAACGCCTCTTGTCAAGATGTGACTGTTTGAAGTATGCTTCAAGGTATGACCTGCAACTTCCAGGATATATTCGCAATACTGTTATAAATATATCTGCCAGGTTTCGTGAGTTTGAAGGCACGACAACTCCAATTCTGCAAGGCAGTTTTGGGTTTGGGTAATCAAAGCCCATACGTACCACGGGAGTACCACACACGTATAACAATGTGCTGCAAGACTTGCTGCAGCATTTATGTAGCATGTCTGCAGCACATATACGTCTGCAGCACACCGGTACAGGCGTGCTGCAGACACGCTTCAGTGACCCCTCGGTCCTGTGTTGCAGACATGCTGCAGGAATGTGGTGTTGAACCTGTGCAGCATGCGTGCAGCGGGTGTTCAGCATGTGAGCTGCACATGCCTTGCAGGCATGTTACTGTATCAATGAGATACAACCGCTGCATGTGTGTGCACATGCGCTGTTGACATGCTGCCGTATATTGCAAGTATGCTGCAGACAATTGCATATGTGCTGCATGAATAGTATGGTGAGCTGCAAAAGTATTACAACCGCTGCATGTGTGTGCACATGCGCTGTGGACATGATGCAGTATGTTACACCTATGCTGCAGACAATTGCATATATACTGCATGAATAATATGGTGAGCTGCAAAAGTATTACACCCGCTACATGTGTGTGAACATGCGCTGTGGACATGCTGCAGTACAGTATGTTACACCTATGCTGCAAACAATTGCATATATACTGCATAAATATTATGGTGAGCTGCAAAAGTATTACAACCGCTACATGTGTGTGAACATGCGCTGTGGACATGCTGCAGTATATTACATGTATGCTGCAGACAATTGCATATATGCTGCATGAATAATATGGTGCGCGGCAAACGTATTAGTGTACGCTGCAGAAGTGCTGCATGTGTATATTATAAGTTGCAGGCATGCTGCATATCAAGCTGCAAATATGTTGCATGTATATATTGTATATGCTGCTGGCATGCTGCACATATATTACAAGCAAGATTCAAATAGGTCGCAGGCATGAGAAGATGTTGCAAAAATATTTCAAATTTAATGCACTATGATGCTTGTGTTGCAAACATGAATGTGGTGGGGGAAAATGTGCAAGTTCTATTAAAGTGTTGAAATGAATTAAGCTATATACACTGATATTATTCACAATTTTACTATTCGCTACTAGGTTGAATCATCTTTGCTAACTATAGGCATCTACACGCGTTGACTTCAGCAAAACTAAACTAGAGCAACTATCAACCTACAACCTATAGAAGACGAAGTTACATGGAATGGAAGATTACTTTCCCCCCTTGGGCGTTTTCAACCGATCTGAAAAATAAAGCCAAATAACCAACGGTTAGCGAGGGGAAGAAATGAAATTAACTACCAAACTACTTTTCCAAAACTGAATTATCAACTTGTAAACGATAGCGAATAAACGGAAAGTCGCGAGGGGTACCTTTGGAAGGGCTTCGGAGAATTCGTTCTCATCCTTGCGCGTTTTCAGCCCATCTAAACAACAAAAAGTCAAATAACCGACGGTTAGTACAACACATATTCAAATAAGTATTAAAACTCTCTCTTAAAACTAAAATATCGTCCCATAAACGATAGCGAATAAGTCTTGAGGTCTCGATGGGCTGAAAAATTACTTCTCTTCCTTATGAGTTTTCGGCCCATTTGAAAAACAAAGCCCAAATACTAAGGGTTAGTAAAGCGGAGAAAAGCATTAGACGGTCAAACCACCTTAGAAAATTAAACCGGTACCATAGACGATGGCGAATAGCCTAAAAGTCTCGAGGCGTTCGATGGGCTGAAAATGTATTTCTCCTCCTCGTGCATTTTCAGCCCATCGTTCGCCCCAAGACAACGCGCCGAGCACATTAAGGCTTCAACTGTGAAAGCAAGTTTTTATCTGAACACACGCGCACGTACCTGCAAACAATTCGCAGATAAGCCATACTCAGAACTGGAAAAACAAGCCCCTCTGCATGTGCAGTCCCAGCACTGTCGAGTGTGTGTCCACAGGTCTACCCCAGGTCAGGTCAAGTGTACCCCAACTCTAGGGCACAATTATGCAAGCCCCCCATGGGTGTAAGAAGGTATACCACGTATTGGCATTTTTTAAAGGTCTAGTAGCCCTTCAAACAACATTACTCTGGAGCAATATGTACCTTTAACCATGAATAATGTGCTTCGGAACTTTGGGTTCTATGTTGGCTGCAGCCAACATAAAGATGGGTAAGAGACATGTTGGGTGGGTGCCACATGTCGCAGTATCCCTGCAGCATGCATGTAGCAGTGAGCCGCAACATGCTGCAAACACGTTGCACACGGGTTGCGGAGGGACGATGCGGGTTTCCTTGCAGGCATGTAGACTCCGGTTTTGTCGAGGTGGATACGGTTTGGCATCACAAGTTTAAGCCAACACGGCTACCTCTGCAAGAGTTGGCAAGATTGGCGCAAGATAGCAAGTCGGACAATACCTCATCATGGCCGGATTGGTTACCCACTTCCGACATCTTGGAGTTAGAACTGGGAACGGTGATGTGTAAGGGGGGGTCATTTTCCCTTTTTTACCCGCCGGTGGCTGAGCGCCTAGAACCCATTGCCACACGAATCCATGCGATACAGGATGACAAAATCAATAGGTGAAACCCGCTAGCTCCGCGTTTGTCTATTTCGTTGCTTCGCTGCAACTATGTTGCAGCACACGTTCGATATGAATGGGACATGTTACACCTATGCTGCAGGGATACGGCCGGGGCGGCGCATCTCGAGGCGCACGCAGACGATGGAAGCTCGAAGAGCCGTCGGGGGGTTGAGGATGAGGACTTCCAGGCGCAGTCCGCGTATTCGCCTCCCCAGTCCATGATGAAGAGCGTTTCCAGGTGACACGTCTCTTCACATTTCCTTGCCTTCTCGCTTTCGCCGTAACGGATGGTAACGAGATCAACGAACTCAAACGCTGGATGCGAGCGAGTATTCCCACATACCAAAAGCTTGTACAACAACATGCAGAGTATGCCATTTACCCAGGGAACATATCAACCCCCTATGGCCGGTCTGCGGCCGTACGATGAGGGCTGTGGCCGAGGTTTGGCCGAGGGTGCTTATGCTTGTTGGCCGAGACGAATTATGTAAAATTTTGAAATTTTCCCCGAAATTTTGAGATTTCCATGATGATGTCATACTTAAAATTAAAATTTTGCGCCTGCGGCGGGCAATTTTTGATTTTGGCCGGAATAGCCGAAACTTGGCCGATGGAAATTTTGAGAGTTGGCCGTACGACATAAAAGTTTGATATGTTCCCTGCATTTACCGTCAAAGGTAGTCTACGTACACCTTGGAATACTATTGTTTGCTTACACGCTGTACAACAGTATCTTGCAATGGTATTGCAGCAGTGTTGCAAAATGTCGTCAATGTGTTGAACATATACTGACAATACGGCGAATTCACAAGGAGAACTCGGCGCGCACGAAGTCAGCAACCGGTCGCCGTTTAACATGGGTTCCTGTGTTCGAGATCCGCTTCAGTGCATGGGTGGACCCTACATGATGGCTTGGTCGACAGTACACGGATTATGAGCAGATGCGCATGATGGGCCCCATCCGCAAGTGTCGCGATTTTACCAAGGCGACCATCGGAGGTAAAGTCTTTCGCACTACTATTGGGGATATGGGGAAACGCGCATCGCTATCGTTCATCCGTGCTCTATTTCCAGCAGAGACAAGTGATGCCAATGAACGTCCAGAGTGGGTTGACAGGTGCGACCACGACAACTATTATCTACCGTGCGGATCCCATGCATGCTCTGGTGCTGATTGGATAAATGTTGGTTCAGCTGGTGTTTCTGGTTTCCCCGAGAGATACGGTAACCTGTCGTGCACCTTGTCGATCTCCTCGTCCGGTATGAGCGCTACTTGTCTGAAGGGGGAGTCGTCAGGCAACTGTTGCCCCATATATACAGCAAACTTCTCGTCCTCGTAAGTCATTTCGTCGAAATAACTGTCAAGTTGCTGCCGTTCAGACTCACTCAACTTTCGATCGTGGGCTTCCTTATTAAGCAGGCACAACGTCCGCTGCCCCAGATTGAAAGCCTCGCGAGCTTCAGGCTGCACGATGAGGTATGTGTCGCTGTTTACATCTAAAGCAGACTCCACAAGATGGTTTTCTGCGTCGAGATATTGGACCATGAGCACTTTCTTCTCGTCTTTTATATCCATACGAGAAACAACACACAAATCATAGTCCGGCTCGTGCGTAATCTCTTCGGCGAGATTGAGAGCAACCAGTTCCCCAAAGTCCGTATCGTCCCCCCGAAGTGAGCCAGGGATATCTTCATCATTTGGTGCTTTCAGAATGTTGCAGAGGTGCATGCGGACGAACGCCTCTCCCGGCGTCAAACCTGAGGAGGTCCCCACACGCGATGTTCCATCAAGAACACGGAGGACGTGACAAAGTAAAAATTAGGTTTTCGAACAGTATCTGGGGATGATGGTTGAGAGGAGACATGCGTGCTTGCCATTTGCTTCAGTTTCTCCAGAAGATCCACATAAGTCGTGATGTGGGCTTGGATTTTCCTCGCCTTTTCGTCCTCTCCGTCTCCAGATGCGCAATTTTTTTAAGCGTTCGTACAGTCCCATTATCTCTATGTCTGCCTGTCGACGCGTCGCCTCTTCCGAGTGCAAATCGTTCAGGAAACCTTTCCGAATACACGCATACCCTGCTTCGTCTAAGATCTCAAGATATTCAAGCTGAGCGAGCTCTTCTTCTGTCTCCATGCACATACCCAAACCTATTAGCGTATCCTTATCAACACCTGCCTTCTGCTTCCCGACGATCGGCGCTATCACCGCCGAATCCGTGTACACCTGCGTGCCGCTTTCTTCAAGCTTGACGAAAGCTTCGTTAAGTTTAAGATCTTGAAACAACTCCTGCAAGACGACTTTTACAAAAGGTTTTAAAAAAGCTGACATTGCGGAAAGTTTTGTATGCAGCACAACGGGTTCTGTTTAACCCTGCGAAACTCCCCGCCCAAGTTCTAGAAATCATGGGCGCTGACTGTCATCGCCCCGCCCAAGTCTTAGGAAACATGGGCGCTGACTGTCATCGCCCCGCCCAAGTCTTAGGAAACATGGGCGCTGACTGTCATCGCCTCGCCCAAGTCTTAGGAAACATGGGCGGTCACTGTCATCGCCCCGCCCAAGTTCTAGAAAACATGGGCGGTGACTGTCATCGCCCCGCCCAAGTCTTAAAACATAGGCGGTGACTGTCATCGCCCCGCCCAAGTCTTAGGAAACATGGGCGGTCACTGTCATCGCCCCGCCCAAGTCTTAGAAAACATGGGCGGTGACTGTCATCGCCCCGCCCAAGTCTTAGGAAACATGGGCGGTCACTGTCATCGCCCCGCCCAAGTTCTAGAAAATATGGGCGGTCACTGTCATCGCCCCGCCCAAGTTCTAGGAAACATGGGCGGTGACTGTCATCGCCCGGCCCAAGTCTTAGGAAACATGGGCGTATCATCCTTGCCCAAGTCTTAGAAAACATGGGCGGTGACTGTCATCGCCCCACCCAAGTCTTAGGAAACATGGGGTGACTGTCATCGCCCCGCCCAAGTCTTAGGAAACATGGGCGGTGACTGTCATCGCCCCGCCCAAGTCTTAGAAAACATGGGCGCTGACTGTCATCGCCCCGCCCAAGTCTTAAAATTCATGGGCGCTGACTGTCATCGCGCCCGTCCATCTCTTAGGAAACATGGGCGGTCACTGTCATCGCCCCGCCCAAGTCTTAGAAAACATGGATTTCTGAAAGGATGCTCACCGGAGCTGTATGTGAAATACACCCAGCAACTCATTTTGTAAATGAGATTATCTTGGAATTACAATACTCCTAAACTTAATATATCATGCTAGATGTCTTCAGTGCATGGTATACTGATAATCCTGCATGATGAACTGTCTGGAAATGTTGTAATGTCCAGAAGTTATCTTACTACAAAGTGTGTAAAAGTGAGCACACACACACACACACACTGACAAAAAAGTGCTAATCAGTAAGCACTGCATGCATGCACACACACTGCATTGTATGTATTGATATTCACTGATTCAAAGTGAATTGATTAACTTAAATATCTATCATGTATATGTGGCTACTGCCCGGTGGCATGGTACTGTCACAAGTACCAAAATGCATGCGTTATTATGGGCACTATAGGGCGTGTATGAGTCCCATCAAGGTTTTGAAAAATCATTCAGGACCCTTTTGAATTGTTATTGATGCTGAAATGTACTCTCGTGAACTTTAGGTATGTGTATGTGTGGTGTGCTTTTGGGGGGTGTAACGCCATAAGATTAATTAAATTTTCTGGTACTGTCACAAGTACCAAGGGCGCGGTGACTTAAAAGGGCACGCTATGTGGCCACGAGGTGGCATGCATGATGTCACATTTCATTATTGGGATGTATCCTAAGTGGTCGTCATGGGTTGTGCCATTTGAACGTCTTTATCGCCAGTATTGGGATTCAATAACACCCAAGGGTGTGATAAATTGGCCTCTTGGAATTTTTTGTAGTAATATCGGGAGCGGTTTCGTACTTAAGTTCCATGTGTAGAGTCCAAGTACGGCAACTTCGCATGCATGTAAAAGTTTTAAAAATCGATATATGGGTTTACTTTTGATGTCATAAACGCTGGTGAGGCAATCCGACGTTATAATATACTTATTTCATAGTTTTAGTGTCACGACTAGGCTCCAAAATCGACGATAGCCCTCATACTTAAGGAATCTTGAGTTGGACCATTTGGTGGAGATGGGATGTTTAGCATGTCGCAATTTGAGCGACGGGCAGTATGCCAACTGCCCCATGACCATATCCATCATTGGCCATGCTATACAGCTTCAATTTGAGTTATCGCTGGGTTGATTTGAATCCAAAATCTGTTCGAGAAAAATTCGAAAGAAGCGCCAAGATTTCGAAGACAAGTGGGACACTATTTTGTAACACAAAACTCCAAGTTGGTGGCAATATGCATATACTGGGAGGGATACACGTGACCTATGGACCAAAGGGGCATACGGCAACTCAGTTGGGGTCATAAAGGTGACGGTATATCCTGGATAGCACCATCAGCATGGAGGAGGACACCAACAAAAATTCTAGCGTTTTGGTACTTGTGATAGTACCAGATTCGATTCTGGTACTATGACTAGTACCACTGGGCAGTAGCCATATGATAATGTAGATACCACTTTCCAAACACATGTGCGTGGAAAGTGTCAGCGATTGTGATAGATATGGGAACAGATCAATCAACATGCTGTAGGGCTGGATGGAGTTATCTCCAGACCCGAAGGCAAGATACTGCACCCATGCAACAGCTGGTAACTGTTGGGTGCAGTCCACTCGTCATTCCACATATCATCGCTGGAGCAACAACAACAACTACATTGCATAATGACAATTGATTCAGATTTGATCAGTTCAGATGCATGCAACTCTCAGATCAGTATCTACATGACATCTGATAATAGTTGTTGAGGACAGCACACACATACAAATGTGTTGTGTCAAATTGCTGTGATTGTATCAAGCAATGTCCAGATATGTTCTAAATAAGAAATATCATTTTGATAAATCTTAGAGCACAGACCTATGCTCAGAACAGATCATAGATTGACAAATATCACTAAAGTGGATGTTCCTAAATGGATGTTCCCACTTAAGTTGATAAATCTATATATCATCAGAATGTACATTTACTGCCATGGGTTTAAATCAGTAAAACCCAGAAATGCTGTCAACCATAGATGTTGATATACAGCATAATTTACTTATTTGCCATGAAATTTGTCATGTGCAAAAGTAAAGTTTATTGCAGTGATTCTGTACTTTACATTCCACATACACAGAGATATGTACATATATCAACATATATATATATATGTTGAAAAACAACCAAAATCGGTAAAATTCTTTGGCGATAAATTTGAAAATTGAAAATTAGACCTTGTTTTATTTGATATTATGATTTTATACCTATTAAGGTATGAGGAAATCATAATGACACATGTCATATCTCGTGTAACACCCTAGGTAATAGGTGTGGAATATGTAGGGGTGTACATATTGGCTGTAACACAAAATCGGTCAAAATGTTCTAAGTGTAATCTTTTGAAAATTTGGGATTGATTTTTTTTGCTATAACGAATATTTAGCTATCAAATAACAATCCCTGAATGACACAACACGTGTAACACCCTGTAACACCCTAAGAATTGAATGTGTGTGTCAGGGGGTGTAACGTACCTTCTGAACACCCTATAACATTCAGTTTGGTATTAAAAGCAGTTTTGCTTAAAAACATTTGCAAAATATTTATACTGCTTATTTTTTACCTATTTTAGGGTTACTGATACCATGCAACACCCTAATCATACTATTGGGTGTATGGGCCACTGTAACGTGACATGCCCTAAAATGCCACTATAATTTCGATAAATTTCGTGTTTGGCATTGACATATCATACTGTTTTCGACACAGACATCATTATGTATCGGGCAACAACCCAAGAACTGTAACAGATGCTTCCTATATGGAATGCATGCTATTTATGAGGTATTGGCAATTGACAACTGCCTTATATCACACACTTCCTTGAGGGGGGAAGAAGGTGGATATATATATATATATATACTTACCTCATTATTATGTACGAATGTACTACATGTATGTAAACATACCGATATACCATATATAACATATAAATCACACACACTCAGTTAGGCAATTAGCTGAAGGTATTTTTGTGCTGTGTTTTGTTTTTAGATGGTTACTATCGAAGAGGAAGAGCATGAGATTCCTGATATCAACCCAGATCATTCGACTTGGTTTTTCGACATATATACTTGGTTCATACGATGCATACAGTCGGTTTAAGGTCCCTAAGTGGATCGCTGGTTATGCCGATACACTAACCAGATATGACCACATAGGCTATTATGACAACGCCAGTCGCATGAAACCAGATATGAGCCGATACAAGGATCCTACCAATGAGCCTCAGGCACCAGAAGCAGAGTACACAGAAGACAGTCCTCCGATGGTCTTTGAAGATCCAGATGCAGATTCAGTCCCTGCACCAGCTCCACCCAGTTTGATCCCAAAGGTAAAAATGACACCACCTAGGGAATTCAAATCAGGACAGGACGCAGAGGTCTGGTTGGATACGGTGGACAGATATTTCCAGTTCACTTATCCAGGTGTCAATGATAAGGATTTGATCACAGTGTTTCTTACTCTCATACAGAATAATGACAGACACTATTTTCAGGTCTTGGCACAACAGCCATATGCCACCTATGAGATGGTCAGACAGACATTCCTCAGACAATTTGGTAATCCTCACAAGAGATCAGTAGCCAAGAAACACCTTATGGCACTGACTCAAGGAACCCAAACCTTTGCAGATTATTTGCGCACATTTACATCACTGGCTTCTCTAGCAGCAGTTGATTTGAATGATGTGCTGATAAAGGACAGATTCGTCACTAGTATGGATCCAGATCTCCGCAGACAGTTCCAACTCAGATTCCTGACAGAAGAGCAAAGGAACAACCTGTCGTGGCAAGAAACCACACAGATATTGCTTGATTTGAATTATGTCATTCACTCAAAGCAATCAGAAACCCTTCACTATCGGGGTCAGAAGGAGCAGTCATCTGGAGGTCCAGCCAAGAAGGAAAAGGACAGAGGACGTGGCCAGAAGCCATATGACAGATTCAACAGAAATCGGAATCAGAATCAGAATGGCAGCCAGAACTCCAATCAGAATCGGAACAAGGGAAAAGGTGGAAAAGGCAAGGGAAAAGGAAAAGGAAAATCACAGAATGATAAGACTTGCAATCCTTGTGGTCGTGTTGGTCACATCGAGAAGGATTGTTTTGCCACCAGGACCAATGATGGAAAGGAGATCAAGGGAAAGCCACCAGCTCAGAATCCTTTTCAGAATCGGAGACAGCCGCAGCAGAATCAGGGTGCTAAGGATGGGTCTGGCAAACTCATCAACACGATCAACACCTTGGTTAAGGAACTGAAGAGTCAGCACAGCATCAATGCAGCAGTTGCAACTCCAGCTCCAGTTCCAGCTTCAGCTCCAGCTCCTCAGGGAAACTCTCAGGGTACTGCACAGGTACCGGTGTTGAGAGCACCCCGAGGGTAGATCAGCCTGACTGAAGATGCCACTGAAGCAAGTGGCCGGGTTGAGAGTATCTCAGAAGAAGTCCTTTCCAGTCTGACATTGCAGTTTCAGCAGATGGACACTCCCTCAGAGCACATCGCACAGATGCAGTCTCAAACAGCACAGCTGAAATCACAGAAGAAGCTGTTGTTGTACAAAGGGAAAGTATATGGACAGAGTACTCACATTTTGGTAGATCCAGGAGCCACATCGTCTTTCATCGACAGACAGTTCGCTGCTCAGCTTGGTATAGCTCCCACAGATTCTTCATCATTTTCAGTGGGATTGGCTGGAGGAAGCCAACTACCATGCACATCCTATCTTCCCAAGGCTACATTTTCTCTGGGCAAGTATAAGGATACAGAAGATTTCTACATCATTGACATGAAACCATTCACTGTCATTCTGGGTCAAGATTGGTTGGAGAGGAGGAATCCACACATTGACTTTCAGACCAAAAATCTGACGATTACTAGGAAGCATTCATCAGGCTCTAGTATTCGCACAGTATTGTCCAGAGTTGAACAGACTCCAGACTCAGATGGCCTTCCTGAAATGGAATTGGTCAGCGCCACCACCATGAGAAAGCATCTTCGTCGCATTCGATCCAGTGGTTCGGCTGAAGAAGCCGTAGCTTATCTTTTCTTTCTCTCAGAGGTCGACGGTGAACTGGTCTTTGCAGCATCAGACATCGACACCACTATGGAAGACCCCGAGGTCACAACAGCACGTGATCAAGTGAGAGAAGACTTTTCAGACATATTCCAGGAGGATCTTCCAGCTGGTCATAGGCCAGAACGGTTTGAAGGTGGTTATCATCGAATCAACATTGAACCTGGACATAAGCCACCATCGCAGCCAGTACGTACCATCCCAGTACCCATGATGGAGGAGCTCAAACGGCAAATCATTAAATATGTCGAGTTGGGTATCCTTCGTCCATCATCATCACCATATGGGTGCCCAATCATTTTCGCTCCTAAGCCAGGGGGGAAGTGGAGGATGTGTTGTGATTATCGTGCCCTGAATAACATCACCATAAAGGACACGTATCCACTGCCACCACACGACACCCTACTTGAGCAGCTGAAGGGAGCACGCTGGTTCAGCAGATTTGATTTCAACCAGTTTTCCCACCAGATCCCCATTCATCCAGACGACATTCATAAAACTGCTATTCGCACCAGATACGGTTCTTGTGAATGGACAGTTATGCCTTTCGGATTGACCAATGCTCCTGCAACAGCACTTCGTGTAGGAAACCGGGCATTCTTCGACTTCATTGACCAGTTTCTTGTCATATTCATGGACGACACTATTGTATACAGTCCAGACTTTGACAGCCATGTGAAGCATGTTCGACAGTTCCTTCAGCGTTGCAGAGATCACCAGTTCTTCATCAGGCCTTCCAAGGTGGAGTTGTTCGTCAGATCTATAGACTTTATCGGACATCACATCTCTGAAGCAGGCCTATCCATCATCGAAGACAGAATCCGAGCAGTCATGGCAATTCAGCCTCCAGTGTCTTACGGTCCTACCGTTGGAAAGCAGCCTCTACGCCGTATGGCTAAAGATGGCAAGTCATCCCTTCGGTCATTCTTGGGCATGGTCGGTCAATTTAGGAGATTCATACCAAAGTTCTCCAAAGTTGCCGAGCCGCTCAATCGTCTCCTTAAAGATAATGCAGAATTTGTCTGGGAATCTGGGCAGCAGCAGGTATTTGACAACCTCAAAAGTGCCATCTGTAACGCTCCAGTATTACAGCTCCCAGATCAGAAACTGCCATCTATTATGGAGGTCGATGGATCAGGCACACACGTTGGTCAAGTAATACTCCAGGATCAAGGAAAAGGTATGAAGCCATGTGGTTATCACAGCGTCACTCTATCCGATACACAGAGACGTTGGCCTATTCCTGAGATCGAGCTATTTGCCATTGTGGAAGGCTTCCGATTCTTTCGCCACATATTGTTGGGAGCTCCTGAGACCATTGTACGCTCAGATCATCAGCCACTGGTTTATTTCCAGACCAAATCCACACTGAGCCCCAAACAGGCACGGTGGTTGGATGAGCTCTCCGAGTACAACTTCCGAATAGAGCACATTGCTGGCGAGAAGAATAAGGTTGCAGACGCACTCACGCGTATCTCTACACTCTTTGAACTCGCTGATTGTCTGAAACATATAGACATCACCGAGGTTCCAGTCATACCACCCACAGATTCTACATTCATTGCTCTTATATCTTC